>JBCAUA010083640.1:0-10693 GCA_038406235.1 Peronia verruculata | reverse complement strand
GTTCCCCCCCCCCCCCCCCCCCCCCCCCCCCCCCGTGACACACACACATACACACTTCTACTGGGCTAACTTAGGGTGTTTCAAGTTTAAGCAGTTGTACTTACAGTATGGTATAGCAACCCTTTGTATCGTTCAGTTTACTCGGTGCTCACAATTCACATTTTCCCACAGCCCCCTCTGTTCCCTTCTTTCATTAGACAATAATGAGTGGTTTTATGAACTAGTACAGGAAAAAGAGGAATAGCTCACACCCCCCCCCCCCTCCGACACGTTACATAACTAACTGGATACATTAACTTCCTTAATTATAGCGATACTGAATGTAATTGTCCTTTTGCGACCGGATTTGCAGAGAGAAATTGCATGTATCTCCACACAGACGTTGCTCCAGATCAGCCCAGACATGAAAGTCATTCCTACAGTCATTTTGTTCGAAAATGAAAAATGCTGCCTCTTGACCTCTTGTTGTCGTAGCACGATTTTGATTTTTCATAGCACGTACAATCCTACACACTCTCACACTGACACAGTCCTCTCGCCACATTGATTGTAGACCGGTAACATGAATCTCCTTCTTTGATAACACATGGAAAGAAGAATATGAAATGCACATAGTTTACGCGCTTTCACACACACATACACACACACAAAAAACAAAAATGAAAAATCCTGGTACTGCTTTGTGTAAACATGTATTAACCAGTTTCATGTCATAAATAATTCCGTTCTCTCAGCGTTAATGTGAAAACATGAATGTGTTATCTCTTACAAACTTTCTGTGTATGCAGATACACAAACACACACATACATTTTCTCTTACACTCAGCGAGAACCCCATGCTGCCCATAAGAAAGACAACTTCTATCACTGAATAAATGGAGTAGACTACAGACCTTCAGACAGTGATTTGGATGATTGATGGCTACAAGCAGGAAATGGGTTTTGATAACCCGTAGAGTTTTTCTCTTTTTTTTCTGTCTTGTTTAGTTCTGTTTTTGCTATTTGAACAAAATTTTTACTTCGGATTTTGCTATTTGAACAAAATGTTTTGCAACAAATATGGCAAAACTAATGGAGTAATGGTTATGCTGTACCCCTTTACGTACGGTGGCTGCCATGGAAAATGGGGATTATTTTTTACCACCTCTTCTGACTTTACTTTTCAGACACAAGGAGTGTTGAACAAGAAGTGTACAGAAGGAAAACATAACTTTCGTGCTTTTGCTTGAAGCGCACTTCATAGAAAATTTCGAAAAGTTTGTAGTGTAAAGTAAAACTTCTTCTTGTAAAACTTGAATCAATATTTCCCTTGGTTTTCTTCTTTGCGCTGCTCATTCCACGTCCCTTTTGTCTGGCAAGAGAAACAAGGAGGCTGGTCACAAATAATTCTCATGATTACTGACACAACAGATAGCATAGGACAACGTATAGCAAATCTTCCATAATGATATACCCCAATAGACCCAAAAACTACGGGGTATTGCTTATAAAAGTCGGTCATTGCCTGTAAGCTTATAAGACTGAGAGCATGACAGGAGATGCTGATGATGGCAAGACCTTACTCAAGTTTTCTGAACAGCATTTTTCTGTCATTTGTGAGCTTAATACGGATCCTACAGATGCAAAACGCTATCCTGATGGGCGTGTGTTTTTCTGGGTTGCACATATTATAGAGAGTTAAAAGAAATCACCTAGAAAATATTGTTTATAACGATACTCTGTGACAATGTACAGCCTCCATTATCTATCGACGGCGTACGCTGGAAGCAGATTTGCCTACGCTGTGTAATCTTTAACGACTAGACCCAAGACTGACTAAACGGTTCAATGAGAATTTGACACAGATAAAATGAATGGCTCGCCTTTGGCCTTACTCTCATAATTCTGCCAAGAACTCAGTTTTTTCATTAGCATTAAATTTCATCTAATCGTGTCATACATTTTTTTTTTTTTTTTGGTCCCGGCTATACTCTCTCTGTGTTTCTCTCTTTTCTCTTGTGAGAAGGGTAAAGCAAGGAATGACCAGTTAATCTTGAAAAGTTAAGAACAACGTCTCGTTGGCAACCTTTCGGCTGGCCTTTCTGGAGAGTCCGTGATATATGCAGATAGAAGTATAGGATGTTTGTCCACAGATGTAAGAAGAAGATGATGTAGAAGAAGAATTGAAGGAAGATAGGAACAAGAAAGAGAAGGAAAGAGAAAAAAAATGAGAAAATAAAAAAAAGACAAACAAAAGCAGGGCACAAAAGAACAAAAGAAAGAAGAAAAAGGAAAAGGAGTAGATGTGGACAAGAGGAAAAAGAGGACAAAAGAGAAGACAATTTTGGTTATATTTTTCTTCATTACTCTGCCAAAGAGCTGAGCAGATCTGATAATTCGCGTTCAGTCAAGAATTAAGAATTCACTGTACAAGTTATTGATTCTCTATTTAATTATTTTAATATATTATTTCGTTAAATGCCGTTTGACAGTCTATTATTTGATATGTCGTGACATTCATTCAAAAGAATGGTGATTTTGATGATGATGATGATGATGATGATGATGACAGCTGTACTCTTTATACTTTTTTTTTTCTTTCCCCTCCTAAAGAAGAACCAACTGGATTCGAAAATGTGGATGTTTCAGGTTTTTCCTTTTATCTATTTATCTATTAAGTTATTTTGTTTAAATAGTCTTTATCGTTTTGGTTACATATTCTTGATTTCTTATTTATTTATTTACCTTCTATTTTTCATTTTCCAAATGCATCTATCTACGTATCTATATTTTTTCCTATTTGATTATGTATCTAAATACCGGTTGACGGTCTTCGTGCTTTTTTAAAGACACTTCTACAAGATGATGATGACGGTTGCCCTAAGGAAGAAACAATTTGGTTCGAAAATTTGGCTTCCACTTTCAATATCCAGAAGAAGTTATTTATATGTGCTATTTGCTTTTTTAAATTGTTTAGTTAGTTGCCGGTTGGGCAGTCTTTTTCTATTTTATAAAATGATGATGATGAAGGACCAATTTGGTCTGAAAATTTGACTTACCTTCAATTCAACATCAAGAAGAAGTTATTTATAGGTGTTAATTGCTTTTTTCAAAATTTTTCAAAATTGTTTAGTTAGTTGACGGTTGGAGAGTCTTTTTCTATTTTATAAAATGATGATGATGATGACCCCGACGAATAATCAAAAGATTTCGAAAATTCTAGCAGCAAACACCACTTTAATTTTTTTTTTTAAAGCTATAAAATTCTAGATTGTTGTTTGTATTTTTTTTTCTTTAATGTATTGAGTCAATTGCCGGTAGACAATCCATCTTAAGATGTAAAACATATGTACAAAAATGATGATTATGATGCCAGTGACAAAGACGATGATGGTATTGATTGTCTGAAGAAAAACCAACGAGGTTCAAAATTTGACCAATTCCATCAATGTATTACATGTTTAACTTATCAGTTGTGCATAATGTTTTGCATGCTTGTGTGTGTGTTTTAAAAATGTTCTATGTTAGCTACTGAATGATGATCTATGCCAAATATTAAGACATTTATTTCTTTATTATAAACAAAAATATAATAAAAGAGTAGGAAGAAGGGGAAAAGGGGGGGGGGGGATAGAAAGAGGACGTTGGATCCCTCGTTCAATAGTTTCTTGTTGAAGGTTATTGGTGAATTCTCGTGAGACCAGGCAAGAAATGTTAGACTGACATCTATCTGGCGTACGATCAAATTCATCAGAAACATAATACAAGTAACATCTTTCATTAAAAGTAACTCAGGAGTGAAAGTTCTTAAATCTGTTTATAAAACGTGTTTAGGAATCAATGCACTTTGTTGTGAACTGATCTATGATAATAAGGATAATCTGCAACACTGCAGTCTGGGGGGTCCAGGAAAGGAGAGCAATAGCAGTAAAAATGGAGAGGTAAGAACTTTTAGAATCCCCCATCAGTGACCAAGTTTCGACCCTGCTCCGTGTCTTGCTCTGTGCCCTTTTACCTGCTAAGAACAAGCACAGAGCCAGACTAGTAGGAATAGAAAGAGAGCCTGCCTGCACTTCTCCCCCCCCCCTCCCCTCCCCCCCCCCACACCCTCACACACACACACACCCCGAGGGTTGTGGCGAGGGCTTTGTACGAATGCCGGCGACGACGGCCACGGCAGGGCAGCCAGGGTGAAAAGGCCATTACAAGTCTGGGGTAGAGCGAGGCTATCTAGGAGGGTGGGGCCCCAAACATGGCCGAGTCACTGGTCCGCTGGTTGCTGTTGGCTCTTTGCCCACCCCTAATTGCTCAGATGCGCTTTAACCCTCTAAAATCTGAGTCACCTATTTAGAAAAATAAGAAGTAGCCTACTCTTAATCCAGTTATGAATTCCAACACTGCGCAAAGAGGCTATTTCTGCTTGAAGAATACAGATCATTGTTACAAATCTGAATTATTAATCAATTCGACAAGTAAAATTAGGACAGTATCTTTAATATTGTTAATCCGTTAACCCTCTCTTTATACTGCCAAACATATATGATTTTTATTCTGAGCTTTGATGGTTAATTCCTGGTGTAAAAGTCTTGCTCTCTCTTGTTTTCTCCTCCTATTTTCTTTCGCTCACTATTACCCCTTTCCCTTTTCCTCCCCCTCCCTTTCTCTCTCTCTCTCTCTCTTCTCTCTCTCTCGTTCTCACCCTGTACTAACCTAGCCACCCATCCTCCCCTTCTTTTTTTTTTCAGCTAGTCATTTACTCACTCTCCCATACCTTGTCTTTTATATAAACAACTTTGTCAGCGGCGCAGTTGTGTGGGGACCTGTTGATAACTCCAACATAGTTTGTACACTGTATGTAAGGGCATGAATGAGCTCTTGAATGAATGGTAACAAGTTCAAGTTACGTTCGTCAGAGGAAAACAATAGAGCAGTGGACGATTGTGTAAAACGCAGTATTAGGGATATTGAGTCTGCAATTTTTTGACATTAACGAAATATGGAGAGGAGTAAGAGATAGCACGTCTATCTTCCTCTATGCTTAACAGCAAAAGGGGAAGGACAGAACAATTAAAGAAATAAAATAAATCAAATACAGCAGTAGCTGTGGAATTGTGGCACTGCTGAGATAATGTTGAGTTTCAACTTTATATAAGACCGAAAAATGACAGAATTTGCCCGTCAATCTGCATGGTTGTATATTCGGGGTTGAACGCCAGTTTTGGAGTAAAATTAAATGAGAGAGGCGTGGCGGGGACAAATGTACCGCCATAGCAAAATACACTCTGGAAAAGAACTTGAAGAATATCTAACAGATTGAGTTCGTCCTTTGAAATCTAATCTTTAAATTTTAATGTCCAGTCTTTTGTCGAGAGATATTACCATTTCAATCAAATGTATCGCCTATGAGTCAGAGTAAGATAAATCTTTCTGCACTGCCTACACCACATCTGTGAGATGGTCAGACTACGCCCATGCCAGGGAGATAAGCTGACCTATCCCCCCCCCTCCATTCCCCCTTTCCATCCCACCCCGAATGGCCTGATGAGCAGCCCGCTCAGCGTGAGTACTCCATTTGCCGAAGGATTGGGCCGTGTCGTGCCTGACCAGCGGTGAAGATCTTTCTTCTTTTCCTCTTTTCCACGCCACGGCACTGCTGTCAGGTGGGCTCCTACCGTCCAGACAGATAGACAGACAGACACACAGAGGGAAGATCCACGGGGAGAAAGAAGGAACAGGTAGGAGGCCAAGATAGAGCAGCTCCCGTGGCGGGCACGGAACTCAGCAGACATAACACACGGCTGCTGACTCTGAGTCCGCGCCTTCTCCAAACCTCTGGCTCTGTGTTGGCTGTACTGTCATAGACTACAAGTAGCGATCTCTAGCTCCCATTGCCCTCCACAACCACCAAGCACAACCACAGGCGGAACAGTTTAGTCAGTAGTATGGTAGTACGTACCACCTCAAGCGGTACTCTGCCCTTTGATCGTTTTGTTGGAGTTTTTAAGAACTGGTTCACGGGGGTACGCGACTTCTGTTGTATGTACTGCACACCCCCTTTACTTCTCTCACACTTTTTTTTTTTCTCCTGGGATCTTGTCTTGTGGGTCGAGGGATTTCAGCCCGTCTGGAACAAGAGAGCGACGCGATTGTCGCAGGGCGCTGTCGCCGCGTTTGTTGTTGACTTTGTGTAATTACATCGGGCGCTGCTCTAATGTCGACAACCATACAATATCCTGTGTTAGTGCCCTAGTTCTGATCGCGACAATTAGTAGCGGTATGACCTTCTTCTGAAGGCAGCACGCCTGGACGACCAAAGCCTTATGAAGCCTGTTCTCGATTACCTGTTTTCATATTATTTGTTTACCTTTTTTTCTTAATCTGTAAATTTTACTGCATTTTCACACACGGTAACGATATGCCGAGTGTATTCGGATAGTTTTTAACCGACTCCACGGAGGGATGTGGTGGATTTGTGACGCTTGATTTGTAAAAAGGAAATTGCAAAACCGTATTGAAATATCTTTTTTGCTTCGTTAAATCATGTGTGTATGCATTATGTTATATAATATATGTATATATATGTTTAAAGTCAACGATCCTGTCTAGACAGTAATAAATCAAGGATGGCTTTTTGGGCTTTAAGTTTGAAAAGCTCAGCACAAAACACTGTGCTTCAAAAGAGCCCGCCCCTCTTATCCACTTCCCTTTTCATTTACCCTTCTCAGTTTTCAGTGACATTGTGTTCAAACCCTGCTCCATTTCTAGCTATGTGGTGTACAAAGAACATTAACTTGCCAATCTACGGCCACATCTAGAATGGGTTGACTTGATAATGCCTGTTACAGAATGGCGCCGTCTTGAGGCAAAACTCCTATCTCAGCTTACCTCCGACGTGAATACTGATCGTGCAAGCCGCTCGTATTTCTGTCATTTTTCAGAGGGAATCTTTGTTTCTTCAATCCCAGGTAAGTGCATTCAATGAAATAGAATATACACTCTATTGTGTGCAAAGCCTAGAAGTATTTCAATGTCCTTTTAGAAGAATTTTTACTACTTTTTTTTTTCATTCAGGAGTAAATCCAGTGTAAAATTTAAGCCCATTAAGATTGATGTGCTTTCCCGTAAGAAAGAGACGACTCTTGTTGACGTGAGCCCTCATTAAGAAGGGGTTAAATTTTAAATTTTATAGCTCATGCTTGAATACTCCTCATTAGACTGAGATAGATTGTGACTGAGATTAAACTGAACTTTTTGTTCTGAAAGAGAGAGAGAGAGAGAGAGAGAGAGAAAGGCATGCTGCCTCTGCTGGTATACTTTCCATCTCATGCATTGGTGAGAGAAAATCCAACAGGAAACAAACAAAATCAGCTCTGTGTAGTTTGAACCTACCGTTTACCCTGTCTAGCCTGTTACAACAGTATCATCCCATTCTGCTTTCATTCCTCTCAGCACCATCTATAAGAAATGAACAATCTGGGATTGATTTTGTATTATTTTATGTGTGCAATAGTTTCAGCCCAGATTACTGACATGGCTGTTTCTTGAAACATGGTACAGCGTCCAATCCCTTTCTCAAAGCGATTTTAATCAAAGGTTTTTCGGCGTGTGTTTGAAGGCTAATAGTTCATTAGCACTTCTGGTAATTAGCTCAAAACAATGTGACTTATGTGATACATATGCTTATAAACCTCACCATACTGACATGGGGAAATAATTATCAACTTTTGATAAGGAAAAGTTACACCAAATTTCACGATATTTATAGGATTTTAAAATCCCAAATTACTTTGGAAAAACGTGAACATAGCATTACTTCTTTAAAAAAAAAAAATGGCGGGTTAGAAGGGAAAATCGAAAGAACGAAACGAGAGCCGAGATGGTTATCTGAACTCACCAAGTGTCACATTTAAGTGACAATTTGATTTGTTTACCTGCAGTTACCGAAAGAATAGATTGTAACAGACTGGGTTACATATTCAATGCAAAATTAATGTTGTTAGATTTGTTATATAATATCTTTATATTTTAACGTTACCTTTTTTTTTTTTAATTCAATGGAATATTTTCAAACTCCGTTACAGAACCAAAAGTCATAAAATTTGTAGTTTTGCGCATATCCGATTGTGATGAGAAAAATTTAATAACATATTTTGTCATTCTAACATTTACATCTGTACAGTGCATAACACGGCAAAGAGCGTCTATTTTTTTTTCTTTTGTAACAAAGAGTGTTGATTTGCTATTATGAATTTTCTTCGTTGTCTTAAGTGAACCATCGCCTTGCTCCGTAATCATGTTATTGTGCTAAGATAGTGTTAAATACGATGGAAAGGAACAAAAAATATTTTTATACGGTTGGTGGAGGTATCGGTGTAACGTCAACGCTTTTACATTACGCAACTTTCTTTAGCGGTCTCATCGGTGCTGAATGCTAGCAGTAAATGATTGCTTAGCAAGGAAATAATAATATGACATTGGAAGTATTTGAGCAAACTGACAACTCTGCACTTTATTTTGATTTTCAAAGCCTGGTCTTTCAGGTACGATACACAAAAAAACAAAAAAAAGACACAAAACAGCTAGGCATAATACATTAGAACAAACTGATTACAGTTCAGTAAATAAAATATTATGTAATATCTTGCGTTTGCCCAAAGAATTAATGCTGGGAATGGTCGTGTTAAGTCAGTGATAAAATATTGGTTTTCTTGACCTACAGCCTTACATTCCTGTTTATTTATTGGGTTTAGGGTCAAAAGAGATCTGTGAAAGTTTAAATTTAATTACGTTAGAAGTAGAAATCCTCAGGATCTCTTTCGAAATTAGGTCAGGTTTACTCATTCTTCATTCTCAATCACGGGAACCTCTAAAAGAGAGGAAGATCAGGGTTTGGGGGAGGATGGTAGGTACATAGGTAAAATTAGAAATGAGTAAAAGTCGGTGTTATAAAACTGAAAGAGTTGAGTAAATATAGAGCTTGGGTGGTTTGGACTGACTTCACAGAGACCACGTAACTGGGCAGATTCCCCAGAACTCATAAAGGTGAATGTTATAAAATTAAGTGTGTACTACATTAGACGTGAGTGTGTTTTTTTTTTTTTTTTTGTAAGACTAGGTTACTAAATTAGCTGTGCACATTATTATTCTAAAACGTGGTTATTGAATTAGACGCTCACATATATGTTATAGAATTTGATTACTTAATCAGCCGAGCACATGAATATTCTGATAAGACTTGGGTGTTTCCAAATGAAACTGATCCGACAGACAATATTACTGCATAGATACTAACAGGGGTAGCATATCCATGACACGGACAATTTTGGGACTATTGTAAATAGAGAACAGGAGCTAAAGAGATTCATAAACACAGACTTGTGAAACAGAAAAAAAAAAAAAACGATAATGAATATTTAGATTGAAATTGGAAGAAAAATTAGAAATGTTATTTATTTATTTATTTATTTATTTATTTATCCCGTGTTTTGGAGTGTCGATAAAACAAGACTTTGACAAAATGTTATTTTGTATTTTATTTCGTTTTGAAGGAACAAACAATAGAAAGCTGTCCTTATACCTAGGATCATATCATTAAATGAAAATAAAAAAGAGAGAAGAAAAAAGGAAAATATTGAGAAAGAAAACGGAAAAATCGACAAAGTACCATGCATAATCCACTCCCTCAAATATTTACAAGATAAGGTAAGAGACAACCGCCTTGCTAAGCACGTCTTGCAGCCACAGCCGGGCAAGAATCCTATCACTGTTTATTTATTTACCATGTCGGAGCAAATGTATACAAAGCAGCATTACACACACGCTTTGAAATGCAAACAAGTAGTGCACATACAAAGGTGGGCAGAGTGTAGCATTAATCTCCTAGTTAGTTACAGGCTTTAAACAATTGACTGTCATTCTCGTATGCCCTTTTCTTTCTTGTTTTCTTCACAAATTTCAGTGTTTTCGTCGTTTGTTTTGTTTTTGATACAACTGCACTCTCACTTTTTTGTAATTAGTTACTGTTATTGTTCTTTTTATAGTCATTTTTTATTTTGTTCTTTTTCCCTTTTCACGCGATTTTAAATTGAAAGTAAGGCTATTGCGCTATAAACAAATCCCTATCAAATGACGTAGCCGAAGACCCAGTATAAACATCAGTACAAATACAATAATTTGGAGGGCGTAGCAAAATGAGGTACTGCATTTATAGAACAGACTGTACTAACATACGATGCTACTTTTATATCCCCTATTAAATAAAATAGATCTACAGCATCCTTACACTCAACGTTAACTTATATAGTACGGGCTTACACTTACTATCCATATGCCCTACTGTATGTCCCGCTAACACATTAAAATGTCAATAATTATAATAATGATAGAAAGGTCCTTATTATTATTTTTTTTTTTTTTCGTTTGTATTTTATCGTAATTCTTATCATTTTCATTTTTGGAAAAAAAAAAAAAGTGCACACGTCAGCAACTTTATGTTTTTCCCATAAGGACCTTTATTAATTTGTCTCCAACTTTTTACGGCCCTCTGCTGACTGGCGCACATGCTGAGAGTCTGATTCAGAGCAAGTGGTTGTTTCTACATGTATTTGAATACTCGCTGGAACCGTCTGGGTGTCTGCTTGATCGATCTATCTATCTATCTATCTATCTATCTATCTATCTATCTATCTATCTATCTATCTATCTATCTATCTAT
>JBCAUA010083619.1:0-10693 GCA_038406235.1 Peronia verruculata | reverse complement strand
GATAGATAGATAGATAGATAGATAGATAGATAGATAGATAGATAGATAGATAGATAGATAGATAGATAGATAATTAATTAATTATTGTTGTAAACAGTGCTGCTGGTCTCTTTGTCACATGTTTTAGGATATGTAAGTATTAACTAAACTAAGAATTAACACAATGCAATTACATTTAGTTTGAAAACCTTCATTGGTGACAGTGAAAGCAAAGAGAAGGTTGAAACTTCTATGTTAAGTGTATGTAAGTTACTCTCTTAAAAAGAGCGTGATAAGCCCTCGAGAGAACTATTGTATCTAAAGAGGATTTGTTCGCCTTGATTCGACACTAGGAATAAGCAACGCAGTTTCAGTTTGTGAACTAGCTATAATGTTACTGCTTCAGTGACATGACTCATGGATTCCAGTTCGAAAGCACTGACCTTTAAACAAAGAGAATGACTCTAGTGCTTCTCTAGTTCGAATTCACTGGTCTATGTACGAAGATCTGTCTATGAATTATTACAGAGATAACGACGTGTTCTTAATTTTGTTAAAATAAAATCAATTTAAGTCCTCAGTGCAATAGTAACACACAACAAAGATTTTAGTTCACAAGACCTAATCCTCTTCTGCCACTCTAAACTTCCAAAACAGATTACGGGGTTGAGAAAATTGCGATAGTATGTACACTCGTCCGTATTTTTCCTTAGTTTTTCTTTTTAAGAGGGGGGGGGGGGGGAGAGGAAAACAAAGGAAAGAAAGGTGACCTAAAAACAATGACCGCCTATTGTTAAAGTCAAACGGATGTTTATATTCGAATCTCATTGCAATTCCCCATGTTAAGATGCCCTGGCCAGAGAATCAAGTTGAGTGTATCAGATCGGTGCCTTATACGGTGCCCAATCAAGTTACTGATCATAAAGTTAACAAAGAAAGCTTGCTGTATTTTGAGTGTTAAAAATGTCTCCAATGTCGAGATAAGGTATAGCCATCTTTAAAGAGGCTTGTAATATATTAGAGGCCGCCCATGACGAAAAATGGTGGCTGACGTAAAGGACTGGACGGGAAAGCAGTTGTGGTAGTCAACCCATCTAGCCCAGGACAGAGTGAGCTGGCAAAGGTTGGCACATTGACCCCGAGTATGCACAGACACGGCCCCAATTCTGCGCGGAGGAATGACACACAGAAGAAGATGATGAATATAAAAAAAAAAAAATATTGCTTGGCTCTGTTTTCTTCACATCCATTTCTATAATAAGCCAAATAACGCTTTCTTGCCTTTGGAAGCTGTTTTTCTTTGTTCAACGTGGAGGCCACCAGGCAGGGTAAGCCTGTAATGTGTTGCAACACTTTTTCTAAATGTCACCAGTAATATGCTTTAAAAAAAAAAAAAATCATTTGAATTATCATTCATTAGATTGTTGAAGATACAGTTTTGTCTAATTCTTTTCTCTCCCCCCCCCCCCCCTCCTCCCATCCATGACGCCGTTTCTTGTTAATCATTGTTCTTGTTTGTAAATTTTGTGTGGTTTTTCAAATCGTTCTCATAAGCCTGTTGGATAATCATTAAGAAATTCTTACTCGGATTACAATGTCCCTGATGATCTTTGACAACCGTCTAAATTATTGAAGAATCATAACGCTGACCAATCTTGATATTTACAGTTATGAATTACCCATTCAAATTTTAATGTCAATTAGAAATATCCAAGTGATACCGAGCCCAGCCTACTTCATTGACCTTAGCCAGTCCAGTCATCTTCACTGTAATATAACTCAAACTGGCGCTGAGCGATTATACTCGATTACCGCAGTGGAATTCAAATACCACATTCATCTTAGATTTAGGAGCTAGGTTACGCCTTTCAATCTTAAAGAAGTAGGAAAGTCTCGGCTTTAAGAGTCTGCCTGTTTTTGGTGAGAATTGAATTTTTATGGGTAGAAACTTGGAATCTGGAAATTTTGCAAGGACAGCGGCACTCCGCCTACTCTTTATCGATTTTGAACTGGCACAGACTCTTTAGCGTGCAGAACGTACGCACGGGACCCCAGAAATATATTCGCCCTTACCCGAGAAGGCTAAACGCCAGGTTTCCTACTACATACTCAGAGGAGCCAGGGGACTGTTGAGTCATTGAAAAATGCGGGGTTTCGATCCTTGTATCCTTCCGTCCCCCAGTGAAGGACCCGCGAATCAATCCCGGCCATTACCTCACAGACATGAGTTGTTTTCACCATGCAGCTGACGCCAAATCATAGAGCCACTGCAATCTAACAGGAGCTAGGCTAACCAATCTCTAATTTTTTTCCAGATGTATAAGATTAGATTACTCTCCTAACGGTGAGTATCCAATTCTTGTAGAGTTTATTTATATATCTTGAAATGTATCTATTTCCAATATACTTGTTCTTCCTTTTTATAACTTTTTAGAGTAGCATCTCTTTTGCTTTCCTTGACATATTTACGATGACGTAATTACTTTGATTTTTTTAAATTATTTATTTTTGGAGAGTTTATATTCTTTTGAGCAGCATTTTCACATTTTTTTATAAGGAATGGAAAAATCTCCATTGTAAGCAAATCACTAAACCATAAATGTAAAACTGAACTTACCCCTAATGCTTTAATAAACTCAGCATATTTCTTTTTAAGCAAATTTTCAAAATGCCACATGACCAGGTATTTATCTCTCACATCCACATTATTACTGGTCAACTTGGGCAAATCCATCACTGGTTGCTGAAATCACAAAATATCACTGACAAATCACAGATATGCCACTGAGTCATATCAAACACAACAAAATGTCACTGACAAATTACACACATATCACCGAGCTAGATCAGATTCAACAACAGTCTTAATGACCTTTGCAAAATACCAGTTTGAACACAAAACATAGAGAAGTTGCAACTGTAAACATTTTATCTCCATATGAGTAATTCTCCCGTTCTTCTATTCATATCATCTTCCTCTCCACATCATTATCACTGCCCCTACCCACCTTCCCATTTTCATTATTTATTTTTTTTTTTAAATGACTGATGAACATTTTCAAACAAAATCAAAAACAAACCAAAACAAGACAAACAGGAAAAAAAAACACAAAAACCACAACCCCATCTTATGCTAAATCATCACAAAGATTCTTTTTTTCACCTGATTAAATGCTTTCAATTTTCTCTCATCAGGTAACAAGCCAGTTAGAAACAAGTCCTTTAGAGTATCTGCAAAACATAAAAAAACATAGTGTCTGAGCACATTATACTGACGTACTCCATGCCAGCGAATAATTTTTTTTTTTTTTTAACATATGAACTGATATCCATAGTTTCAAAACTAGTGTTTTTGATTGTCCAATCCCAGAGTTTTATGTCCTTTATTTAAATCATGAGGTATTGATACTTGTGATGCTAAATAATAAATATTCATTCCTTATAAATCTCTACTTATCTCTTATATTAATCATACAAAAATGTGGAAAAACTATTGAGCTATCTCCAGTGGATAAGCTGTTAAAAAATACATAAACACAATCTCCCAATTACTAAGTTTATTATACAGAATAGGTTTAGAAATGCATTCAAAGTGAAAAAAAAAAATAATAAATTAAAGAAAAATACTGACCTGTTGCCATCATTGCTTCTCGTCTCCCTTTCTTCCCAGCCATAGAGATCAGAGATTCAATGCTTGCCAGATTGTGCAAGGGAGATTCTTGAACCAGCAGCGTCAGGGCTGCCATCTTGTCCGACAGAGTACCAGAGGATAAAACTGTCTTCAGCCAGTGAGCCTCTGAACGCTTTGCACTCTCTCGCTCTGAAAGAATATGACAAACAAAAAAAAAATAAAATGAATGAATCACAGGTGAACACCACATTTTTTGTCCCAAATTTTATAAATATTTTAAATTAAGCTTTTCATTGTAAATTTATAGTAAAATACAGCAAAAATTTAAATGATTAAGGATTTGGAATTCACTGCTCTTATATATATATCACATATATATATCACATGGAGGATTTATCATGATTAAATAATAGACAGATTCCTCTAAAACCTAAATGGGCTGAAATCATGTAAGCTGATGTCACAGCATGCAAAAAGAGACTATTTTCTTGAAACAACAAAATAAAACCTAGCACAGCAGAAATTATTTTGAACCAAATACTTCTTTACTCTACTGACGCGGAGGCAGGACCATTCAACATCTCATAACAAAATAGCACTTGAAAACTTCACAGGAGAGAATGACAAAGCAAATGTCAGAAGATTCCCTTACGCTTTGTGTACAAGGCAATTTCATCCTGCAGAAGTCTTTGGGCTAGTTTCTCAGCTTCATTCACTAATCTCTCATCAGGGGGCACTGTAGGGAGTTGGTGAGCCTGAAAAATGAGACATATATTGTGAAACATCACAGATTTTTCTATAAATTCATTTGGCTGTAACCTTTCTTAATACCTTCACTCCAGGATGAGTGAATAGTAATTTACAAGGAGCCATAAATTTTTATAAACCTGCTTTTTAGAAGGTGTTTAAAAAACTATTTCTTAAATAATAAAAAGAGTGCAAGGGGAGAAAAGATAATACTTGTTAAAGTTTGAACGCAGGCAGGTGTATTGCTAACCATCAGGCTTGCAAATGATCAACACAACAGAAACTAATGTAAAACATGTAGCTTTTCACCTGGTTGCCATGAAAACTGTCTAACATCATGGATTTGACCAGAAGAGACCACACTTTCTCAAGCTGGTATCCTTTTCATGTCTTTTTTTCAGTCAGAGTGATATTTTGACATAGACAAACATAGACTACATCCAGAAATTTAGCCTTCTTCTTCTCTCTCTTTTTTTTTTTTTTTTTATAAAAGCATGATATTTTATACATTTTTTTCACACAAGAAAAAAGATGCCTATTCTAAGTTAAATGACCAATTATAAGTGGCTATTGTTTACAAAATTTGACCCCCCAAAAAAAAATTACACTATGTTCAAGCAAAACTTGATAATGTGACTTAACATTTTTTGTGGGTGATTTCGTACTTCCTTCTTTGCCCCCTCATCTCTCCCCCTTCCACAGACACACACAATGAACCACATAATGGGCAACAGCAAGGGTAATAACCACTGGAATTGTTCCAAGTACACATATTTCAACTACAGATTATCATCTCACACTTCATGTCCAGCAATCAATATAATTAACAGCTGTACCCTACTGGAGCTGACATGGATATTCTCACTGTTGATGTAAAGGACTCTTGAAAAGAAAGTTTAACCTAACAAATGTATTCAAACCTGTCTTACTTTTGTCACTACATTTTATTGAAATTCAAAGATGTGGAAAGCTTGTTGGCAATGTCATACTTATTACCTTTTCCTCTCTCCACATTTCACCTGGTTTTAGCAACAAATGTTTTCTTGTCTTGTAAGTTTCCATGAACTTTCTGACAGACTCTTGCTCTGCACGTCTAACAATTGGTTTTGCTACTGGGGTGTGATTGATGTTGCTTAGATCGCCATTGGCCTGCTTTGAATTTTTCCCAGCTTTATTCTTCTTGTTTGCACCACCATCGTTCTGTACATCATCTGTCAACCCTTTCTTTTTTTCTGAAACAAGCTGCTGGTTGATGGTCTTGGAGGCCTTAAAAGGACTATATTTTTCCACTCCCAGCTTCTTCAAGAAACTGTTGATCTGAAATTGGGATAGAAAAAATGCAAACTCAGCCTTTGGTGTATTATATGGATACATTACATCAAAAATAGTGTGTCCCTGTCAAAAAAAATTCAACTTACACTTCTCAAGCGACCTGAAGATTTTCACTGGTAATGTAAAACCATGACACTAAGGTAATAAACTAATAATAATGTAACAAATATGAATATTTCCAAGAATATATGCTGTTCACTTAAACAAATACACAAAAGGACAGCTTGTGTGAATGCTTAGGGCCACACATACAGACAATGTGGCACCAAGCTTCATGTGCCACAACTGGTTCTGGTCAATGACAGAAGACACACTCTCTGCACAGCCAATGAAAACTAGGTCTGGTAATCACAAGTGGGGAAACAAACACAGCATGGTCGATTGCAAAATAGCACATTGTATTGCCGTTAAAAGTTTTAGGCACTGATCTCACTGACTTTTTCAATGTTACGCAAGACAGAGTATTTTCTGTTGCAATCATGATGTGATTTGATGAATATTGATTGTTGTTGGGTTTGTGTTGAAGTTGTATTGTACCAGTATGCTTCTAAATGTTCTGTTAGCAAGATTTTGATGCTGAAATGGAAAAACATGGTCTTGACTTACTTTCACCAAGTCAGCCCAAAATTCAAAACATGCAAAGGGGAAAAAGAGTGAGAGAGTACAAAGAAGGTTTGTGCTCTGCACTTTAATTGCATCAAATTGAATACCTTGTCAAAGAGTGTCCATATTGGTCCCATAAAATACCTAAATGGATGCAATGGAATGAGTGTGTATTACTAATTACCAGTCTAGTCCAGATAAACAAGTACTGGAATGAGCTATAAAAACTAAATAATGTGTGAGTATTAAATTTGACTGCAGTGCCACACAAAGTGTGCAAATGTGAGTGGTAATGTGCTGCTGTCTTATAGACCTAAACTTAATAAATAATATACATACACACAAACCTCAGATATATCTATTTCATCTCCCTCTTCAGTGATCTCCACAGCAGATTCATCTTCATCATCTTCAAGATCTTTCAACAACTCTTTATCAGCCTGAAAACAAAGGATGAAATTATGATTTGATGACTTTCCTGTAATTACCCATGCCTGACATTTTTTCAAAGCAAGATATTCAGGTATTTTATCTCTTCAAAAAGCAGTTTTGAAAAAATTCAGGCAGGAAATGCTGGTTTTGTGGTTTAATTTTTACTTTCCGTGTGCTGTAATGAAAGTCTTCACAGAAACGATAAACTTCTGAGTGACGGACTGACTGCAAACTGGGACCTCTCAACTGAATAATATTGCAACAGAGTAATTCTCAATAATTACAGAGAAATCACCATTGAAAATGGAATTCTATATGACTGAGCTAAACTTGATTAATTAAAAACAAAAACAAAAAAATGTTTTTAACGCATGACAGTTTTGATGTTCAATAGATAGGTCAAATTGCCACAGCTGAAGCTGACTTAAAAAAAAAAAAAAGTAAAATAATCCTGCTTTCTTAGTCATAGACTACATAGACTATACCAACCTCTATATTGATCACTTGGGTTTCAAATTTTATTAAAAGTTAATTATCCTCCAAATCTTGACAATCTTTATCTGGGCAAAGCCATAAAATCATCACTCTGAGGGTGATATTTTCAAGTTTAAGTACCCATTTACAGCACTCATTATCTTGCCAATACATTGAAATTTACTGGAAAATATATTTCATTCTGTTTGTTCTTACTGATTTCTTACACTGCATGGTTAATTATGATCCAAATCTGAACAATTTTACTTACTGAAAAATCAAGAATTACAAAATAAGCCAGCCAGCCAGTGAAATTTCTAGTACTTTCCTAATGAGAGATGATTTCTATACATTTGAACTTCCCATTAATCAACAGGAGAAGATACAAGATGACTGCTATATCAATAATGACACAAAGTGATGGTTATCTTCGTACTGAAGTCTCAATTCCGTCCGTCACGTTTTTGAAGCAAGAAGTTTCCTCATTGGCAGCAGATTTGATAATTTTTTAGGAGGTTCGTTTTTCTCTGACTTAAGACCAATAACTGATAGATGACCAAATTTTATGAGAGCAATGTAAGTAAAAGTGGAGTTATGAGTGTGACGGACAGAATGTGACAGACGGAATATATGTTTTTAAGAACAGACAAACCAAATGCTGTCCATATGAAAATGGGGTGTTTTTAATTAACCAGAACTCAATTGGGGAATATAAAAAAGTAAATCTGATGCCAAAATATGTAAATAAAAATTAATTTAAGGCTCTTAGTCCCCTTATTTATTACATTAAATGGATACTTGTCTTGAACTGAACAGGCGAAATAGTTTTAAAAAATGTTTCTACAAAATGATAGTGCTGAATCACTCAGCTAAAACTGAAACAAAGTAATGCTAAAACAGTATCATAAACACAGGAATACTGAGCGGTCATTCATAAACAATTAACTGAATCTTAACATTTTCAGCATAATTCTAAAACAATAGTAATAACAAATAACATTGCTTTCAATTCAAATGTAGAAAAACAAAGTCGGCCTCAAGTTAATGCAGTCTAAAAAATCACTGGATCCCAATGATATTTGTCAGCCTAGAAAACATTTCCTTTTTGCTTCAGACATTTGTACAACGACACACATTTTGGGGAATTTGTTCCTGCAAGAA
Source organism: Peronia verruculata (assembly GCA_038406235.1). Classification (NCBI taxonomy): domain Eukaryota; kingdom Metazoa; phylum Mollusca; class Gastropoda; order Systellommatophora; family Onchidiidae; genus Peronia; species Peronia verruculata. The sequence goes on along the minus strand of JBCAUA010083619.1, from coordinate 2,334 downwards.
AACATGGGATGGTCTAAGCTCTTTGAACTTTGATAATCCCACATTGATGTCTGAGTTGTTTTCCTTAAATTTTGTGTAAGACTCTTCCAATGTTGTCAGCAAGTATCTCTTTTATTTTCTCACTTTTTTGCCATTCTTTCTAAGCAAAACAAAGTCTTTCATTCCTGGTGCTTGCCATGAAACATCATTGTCCTCATAAAGCTTTTAAATGGCACTCTTAATTTGACCATTGAGTGCTGGTCGGCCCCTCGGAGAAGTGTTAGCATTAAGAGCCACGGTTGCACAGTCAGAGTCAGTTGCCATGATTCTTAGCACAAACTCTCTTTTTCGGGTAGAAGTAGCCAATGACACTGTGATTCTTTTCTTTGCCTTTCCAAGGGATTGTGGACTCTTAAAGGGGTTTAATTTCTTCTCATCTTACATCACATTTTGATGCTTTTTCTCTGGAGGCTTTGGCTTTGTTTTTCTTTCCCTATCTTTGGCTTTGACAACCTTCTCCTCTTCATCAGTCATCATTTCCCTTCTTTTTCCTTTCCTTGGAGCATCTTTGATTTTAATCTGTTCATACTCTCCCTTCTCTTTCAGCTTTAGCCTTTGTTTTTTCTTCCTTTCAGCAGCAGTTTGTGGCATTCTGCTTGAGCAGATCCACTTCTCAAATCAAAATAAAGGCACCATGTGACAGGAACAGAAATTAAAATATTTTAAACAAGAGAGATTACCGTAAGAACAAAAGAGAAGTCACTCACAATATTTTTGTCATATATGATCTGCCATGGTTGAAAGTTAATGTTATTGCTGAGAAATGTAGTTTTTTTCACAGGAGCAAAATTTTCCGTCCGTCACGTTTTTCAAACAGCCATAGTGTGATTATACATAGCGCAAACTAAATGAAACAAATGTTTCCCAAACCGTTATTAACCCCATTGAAGTGTTAAAACATAATGATTTTACATAGGTTCCATTAATTCAGAGCAAATCAGCATTAGGTAAGGTGACCCTTTGAAATTGCATTTTTCTGATTCCGTCCGTCACGGTCAAATAATTGGCTCTATGATTCAAAGAAATTAATCTACTGAGATATAAATTCTCATCATCATTAGGCATACTAAGATACAAATTTCTATATAGTTTCAACATTATAGCTTTATTGCTTGTGGAGGAATTAGCTAAAAGGCCTCTGAATTCCGTCCGTCACATTTATGGCTTTACCTTAAAATGATTAGTGAAATGTGGGCGAATCTGTCACTTTGAGGTTTGTGGTTTTCTCCGTCACTATTATTTCTCTTTTTCATACGATGACTCATACAATCATATTTGTCCAAATATTAGAGGAAATATCGTGTACATCAATTCTAATTTCGTATACTTATTTTCAAATACAGATTTGTGAAAATGGAAGTGATTGTTCTTTCTTGATCTAACTTTGTTTCTGTTCTTCTTTTTGTTATCGTTGTTGCTGTTGTTTTTGTTGTTGCTGTTGTTTTTGTTGTTGTGATTGTTCCTTTTCCTCTTCTTTTACATCATCATCATCATCATCATCATCATCATCGTCGTCGTCGTCGTCGTGGTCGTCTTCCTTCCTTCTTTCTTTTTATTTATTATTAATATGTTTCGTCTTGTTCTGGTGGAGCTTATTCCTATAAAGGCAAATTTGAAGTTGGGAGTTTTCCACCTTCTAGACAGATGCTGACTAAAGCATTCGCCTAAGAGCAAATACAAACGTTAAAGTTGTCTTTACCAACCTTTCCCCCTTTCTTTCGTCACCCTATCTCTCAAAAGTCTTCAGTATTACTGTATTAATTTAAACAAGTGGTCGTTGCTAACTTTGGGAACAGGTCAACAACCTACAAATGGGCCCATGGAATGAAGAAAGATAACGCCATTGCCAATGTGCATTGTTAGACCAGTGGGGATGAGAAACTACACACAACAAGCGTGCTGTCTGATGGGGGCGATAACGCTTTACTGCACCGACGTTGTGTAATAACATTCTGCTTCACTGATGACTTGCGATAACATTCAAGCCAAGCCGCAAACATTTCTTGAAGTCAACGACCTGGATGGGTTTTGTCTCGGTCACCCGTAAAACAAAGACTGAATCAAACAAAACCAAACAAAAAGCAAAACGCACAAATTATTATTATTTTTTTTTTTTAGCTTTTGTTATGACTAGGGGAGCAACTCTATAACAATGGTCTTTTTATAGCTAACTGTTGTGTAAGATATGTACGAAAAGGCAAAAGGTGTAGGTTGTAAGTATCTATCTATCTATCTATCTATCTATCTATCTATCTGTCTGTCTGTCTGTCTGTCTGTCTGTCTGTCTGTCTGTCT
>JBCAUA010083608.1:0-10693 GCA_038406235.1 Peronia verruculata | reverse complement strand
ACACACACACACACACACACACACACACACACACACACACACACACACACACACACACACACACACACACACTTTGAAAATTACATTGTTGTTGTTGTTGTTATTTGTTTATGCTATCATTTATTATTTATCATTTATTACTCCACAGATTTGTTTATTAATTCATTTTGTTTTTCGTTTTTCATTTGTTTGTTGGTTGGTTTTTCTCTAATTATTATAATTGACTAATACATTTGATTAATTTATTAAGTTTAATACATTTATTCATTTTTAGTCGTTTACTTTTAGGACTAACTTCTGTGCTATTTTAATCGATTTATTCGCACCTTATTAAGTCAATTAATTTCATCTCTATTTTATTCATTTCAATGCATTCAATCAAGTCCACGTCATCATACCATCACTTTTTCCTCCCCCCCCCCCTTCCTAGCCAGTCCTTCCCCTCTGTCCAGCTTTCCCCTTTCATTAAGAACACTACGGTCACAGGGAACAATGAAACTCCCAGCGACCAGTTTCTCAGCCCAGTTAAGGCGCTCAGCTAATCAGAGGAATATAATGTTTAATGATAGCAGTTTATATGGCAGATATCAAACAAAATCAAAATTTTGCAGTTACAATTGAATTCAATGGCAAGGTTTTAGCCCTAGAATAGTTTGCTCTCTCACCAAGGACTTTTCATCTGTCACAATTTTCATTGTTATTTCCCTTGGGATAGTAGCTGGATTGAACTTTGGAGTTGATAACAAAGAAAGACTGCCAACGCTGGTTTCTCAGCTAAATTCTCTTTCCATGCTATTTTTTTACTTGCTAGTCTTTCTGTTAACTATTCAGTTACCTATCATTTATTACTGGTCATCGTTTTTCCTGCCTATTTACCTGATTATCTACTTATCAACTATCTACCTACATGCCTGCTTGCCTAACTTTCTGTCTCTCTACCTACCTACCTACCTACCTACCTAATACCTACCTACCTACCTACCTACCTACCTACCTACCTACATACCTACATACATACATACCTACCTACCTACCTACCTACCTACCTACCTACCTACCTACCTACCTACCTACCAACCTACCTACCTACCTACCTACATATCTCTGTCTACCTAGCTATTTATTTATCTACCTACTTACCTACCTGCCCATCTAAGTATCTAACTAACTACCTGCCTATCCATCTTCCTGTTTACCTATTTACCTTTTTACCTTCTACTATATAATTCCTACCTATTAATCTGTTATACTCACCTACTCAGTTACTTACTACCAAGATACCTTCCTGCTTTCCTGACCCTAATTCTAACCCTAACCTGACCCTACCTTACCTTTATATAGTCTTTGAAGATTTGTTTGTTTGTTTGTTTGTATGTTTGCTTTAGGTATCCGGTTCTTAAACGTTGACAGAAGAGCAAATCGTTTATTTAGATCCTCATCAGTAAATCATGAGGAAAATGAAACTATGCCAGCCAGAACACCGAAAGCGCATACTTAGTAGTTGGAGATTTTGTCAGCAAGGCTGTGTCAACGATTTTTGTACTGAGTTCTTGAACAAAATGCCGTCAGAATTTGGATCATGGTCTTGGCTTAGATGGTCTCGCGTGATCAGGAATAGAAGTGATCCAAGTCTGTCTTGCCTGTTATTTCCTGCTGGATCTTAACTTTGACAATGTCATACAGAAGGGCTAAAATTGCAGCATTTCCATACCAATCAAGTCCCCCCTCAAGAAAAAAATAAGTACTTTATATTAACTCTCTATGATTTATACTTATAACGTTAATCCATCTCAATAAAGATATTCTCTCGATCCATCAATAGAGACAATGATACCATTCAATGAGGAAGATAGATACTGCCTCATAATAATGATGTTATCAGCACTCGCTGCATCAATAGAGACAATGATACCATTTAATGAGGAGGATAGATATTGCCTCATAATAATGATGTTATCAGCACTCGCTGCATCAATAGAGACAATGATACCATTCAATGAAGAGGATAGATATTGCCTCATAATAATGATGTCGATGTTATCAGCACTCGCTAGTCAAAATCTGGGATCGAAATTTTCAAGGTTCAGTATCCTTTTTATTTTCGAGAAGATTCTTTTACTTCACCTAATTTAAGAAAAGAAAAATATTTTGTCTTATGTCAGATCGATAATTAAATGGCGGCTTTCATTTTGGTAATCCAGCCATTTTTGGGACATGATGATAGTCGATGATGATAATGATTCTAATCAAAGGTGATAATGACATTATATAATCTAGTCACTACATTTACTTTATTCAGGTGTTAACATATCGTCGAGTTTTACATTTGGCTGATTTTCTATTACAATGTATTAAGTAAGTTGACAGTAGACACTCCGTCTTAAATTTGAGGATGTTTCTGTAAGATGATGATGATGATTTTCAACTCTTTGATGTATTTGATTAGTTGGCAGTGGACAGACGTCTTCATTTTAAGACATTTTGATTTTTTTTTTTTTTTTTTTTTTGTAAAATTATAATGACGATGATGATAATGATTTTTTTTTTACATTTTACACTCCCTGAAGAAGAACCAAATGCGTTAGAAAATTTAACTGTTTAATTGTATTTTTCCTTTATTATCTTTTCATTTTTGTATTTTGTTGTTGTTGTTGTTGCTCTTTTTTTTTTTAATTTTATTTTGTAAACCTTCAATTTTTACTTATTTAGTGACTTTCTTTCTTTTTTTTTTTTTCATTTTCCATCTCTATTTGTGAATTTATCTGCATTCATTTTCTTCATTTTAAAAATATCCCCTTACCGGTACACGATCTTTATGTTTTGTTGTTTTTTTTTTTCTCAAAAAGACACTTCTATAAAATGATGATGATGATTTTTATAAAATGATGATGATGATGATGAAAATGGCATCATTAACGAATACAATTTATGCCCACTCAAACTGTCCAAGAGATTTATATTCTTAGCCATTTTGTTGCACAACTTCCCGACTGGTTTGAATCTTTGAGAGTTTGTATTTTTGTCTGCCTGTCATTCTGAAGATCATTATCAACTGGTTTCTGTCTCCACTGGTCGTCCTAGAGATGATTTACAAGACAAAGCGACACAGAAACCAGACACAAAAGACACCAGCTAGAAAAGTGTAAAACTGAACTTAAATATAAACCTAATGATAAACTAAAACAAAAACAAACCAAAAACAGCCAAAAATATTTTTTTTTTAAAAATGCTGGCAATATTTATGGGATTTACCACAAAATACCACACAACCAATAACAACACAACAACAACAACAATAGTTTTATTCTAAAATACAACAAGGCTATTCAGGCATTGTTGGAATATGAAGTCTGTCATTTTAAGAACAATTGTTCATACTTTGATTTTTGATACATATTTTCCCCCTTCAACGTCCTTGCCTTTTCATCATAGGTAAATCTATAATTTGTCCATACAGAAGATTGAGATAGGCAAGGAAGAGAGACAGCAAAGACAACACCACCAACAGAAGCAAAGCTAATTATCAACTTGAACTAAAATAAAATGAACTATCCTTGGCATCAAACTTTTCCTCCTTTTTGTTTTCATCTGTGTCCTCAGAGAAAAAAATTATCGTATAAAAAATCAGAGCTCTTTGTCATCCTGTCTCAGTTCTACTCTTTTTTTTTTTTTTTTGTACAGAGAAGGAGGGTAATCCAAACTTCACCGCTGCACCATTTCAGTCGTACAAAACAGAGGTGATGGCGCCATATTACTGGAACATTCCGACGGTTTTGCCTAGGAAGTTTATTTCATTATTAGGTGTCACCCAGGCAGTGAAAATAATTTGTCTTTAAAGTTGTCTTGGGTTGAAGTCAGTTTTTGTACTAGGGAACAGAACCTGCCCTCAGAGATAACGTGAATAAGATGCTGGGCTTAGGAATATTTCACAGAGTTTCTTCAACTTGTGTCAAGATGTTTTGTAAATATTTGTTATTTTGAACACTTATTTTCAGTAGCTTTGCCACGATGATATTTACCTCGTTCTACTGTAAACATTAAAATATTCAACATTCGAATGCTGTGTATTTAAGTGCGGGATCGATCGTCTTGTTGGATTTGATTTGTATTGTTCTAATTTTTTTTTTTTGAAATACCTGCCAAGAAAATGTTAGGCAAAAATGACCAGTCAAACCTAGAGGTGCAGTGATAATAACAGCAACAGTAACAAACAGAACAACAGCAGAGCAGGAACAACAACAATAACAATAATAAAAACATATGAAGAAGCAACAACGTAAACAACAAATATAAGATCAGCTTCAGCAACGAGAACAACAACAGCGGTAGCACAAGCAATAACACAACAACAACAACAGCAACAATAATAAGAACAACAGCAACACTAAAAGATATTATAACATAAAAAAATGTTATCTACAATATGATGGTGGTGATGATGAGAAAAGAGAATAAGGGTATAATAACAGCTACAACAAAATGATATTATAATAATGACAAAAAAGGCTGGGCAATGATGACTGTATTGATAAGAAAGAGAATAAAAGCAGCCAGACAATCAAACAATGACAGTAATAACTATAACAACAACAACAGTGAAAACGACAACAATGATGATAACCAACTTGTGGCTGGTAGTGAACCAGTACTTGATTCATTTCCTCACATATCGACTTTCTACAGCACATTGGGCTTAGTCTTGTTGTTGTTGTTGTTTTTAGTCCGTCAAGTCAGTTCCCGATAAAATGTCCGTGAAAATTGAAAGTATTTATATAAAATCATAGTAGTTACAATGATGAGAACAGAATTTATAATAAATTTGAAGTACGGTGATAAAGATAAATATAACCTACTACTAAATTCTTGTTTTGTTGTTCTTATTGTTATAGCTGTGTAATAAGGATAATCATGTTGATAATACTGACAATAATGAAAGCATGTATTACCATTCATGTTGTTCTTGTTATCTAACATTTCTGCGAGGACAGATAATGAAGCTTCTCTGACTACATTAATTGAGACTGTTTTACTACAGTTTGCCTACTTTTGTCAGGTAAGAATTTTCAATGTCCTCACCTGCCTTACCCATGTCACAGCCCGGAACAGCAGGACTCGGTGGCCGGCACGGCCTTGACATGGCACAGATAGAGGGAGGACCAGGCATTGACTTCATTGTCTCGTTCTTATTTCTACAGCACACATGATTTATTGTCTTATATGATACTTGTTTAATTACAAGATATAACAGAAATTGTCTCTTTCTTATTTCTACAGCACACTTGATTCACTGTCTTATATGATAATCGTTTAATCATAAGATGTAACAGAAATTGTCTCGTTCTTATTTCTACAGCACACTTGATTCACTGTCTTATATGATACTTGTTTAATCATAAGATATAACAGAAACAAATATGGATAGAATGTCTAATACCCTTGGTTCATTATTTGATGCACTGCATTGAAAAAAAAATAATAAGGAAATAAACAAATAAATAATAATTAAAAAATGAAAAATAAATAAATAAAAACATAGAGAAATGGGTAGATAAATAAATACATAAATACAGACTTAAATACATCAATGACTTAAACATAGGGAGCAAATGCAAAAAATAGTCCCTGTAAAGTGTTAGGTAAAGAATACAATCATGAAAATGTATTTGTTAAAGTGGGTTTCCTTAATGACATGCCGGCAATAAGATCTGCTCGGGGTGAAAGTAAATAACTGGCGATAGAAAGACCCCAGGAGTTAAAACTGAGGCCTACATTTCCCATGACTCCTTACCGTCTTTGATGGAGCCTGGTCGTACGTTGGGATCCAGGTCAGGACGACCTTGCCACATCTTATTAAGCTGTGGAATGTTAATTTCAAGCTGTTCCCTATGGTCAAGCATCGTCACAGCGGCTGTTCCCTATGGTCAAGCATCGCCACAGCGGCATGGTGTTGGCTTGTTTGTGTGCGAGGCTTTACCTACAGCTTTGTTGAAAGTGGTCGCCTCTCTTGTATAAAATGTGATATTGCAATACTTGGTGACATTGCCAAAGAAAAACTCTATATCTGTTTCCGTCACAACCTTGGGCATGCGCAGTCGGTGAGGATAGAAATCCCAGATAGGTAAAGTCAGGTATCAAACTATTGAGAAGATGACATTAAGTTACTACATCATTGACTATTCTATGTATTGTCATGCGAACGCCACCTCTCTTTTCTATCGGCTTTTCTCAGAATTTCCTACCGTATTTGACATTACAAAAACAAAAAGAAAAAAAAAAAGATTCCAAAGCCCAGATTTTTACTGAAAGTAATTTTTATAATTCTGACACGCCATATTTAGTGTGCAACCCAGTACTAGCAGACGTCAGTCATTTACTGAATTGTCTTATATTTCCTTTTTTTTTTATATATATAGTTTGATACCTAAGATGATTCATGGGAGATTTCTATTCTCACTGTATAAACATTATTCTATATTTCATTTTGTGACAATTGTTGAATTTATTACCTTTTTTTTTTTTTTGTGCTATCACATATTTGGCGATGTGACTGCGTATTTTACAACAACATTTTATGCATTGGAAGCTGAAAGTCAGGAATTTATTTTCCCGTATTTGATCCAAAATCAATTATTTCATTGATTATTTTCTGTTCTTTTTTTTTTTTTTAAATTGTATTCTATTTCATATCATTTTATTACACTTAATATGATTTGTTTCATCTGATTCTATTTTAGAGTATTTCATTCTATTATGTTTTATAATAGTATTTTTCAAAAATGTATTTTGGGTTATTTTATTTTGTTTTGTTTTGTTCCGTTTCAATTTATTTCATTGATTTGATTTTATTTCATTGCATGTATGTTTTTGTTTCTTTGTTATTCTATCTTATTGGATTTCTTTTTCTATTTTTTCATTATAATTTATCTAATTTTATTATTGAAAAAAAAGGTTTCTTTTTTTTATTTTATAATACTTTTTTTTAGCTATTCATTTGCTTAAATTCATTTTTGTTTCATTATTATTTCATTACGTGTTATTATATGTTTTAAATTTTATCCTTAAATCTAACACTTTATAATAATATTTATTAAAGCTTTTGCCCAACAAACTGAAGTGTCTTGTCGCTGTGTGCCAGATAGACTACTTATTTGATCGGGTTTAAGAAAAACATGAAGTTTATTACTTTACATTTATTTTGCAGAAAATTAGTACTAGGTAGAACAGGTACTGTCAAATGTGTAACATAAACAGACATAAATGTTGTCTGATTTTTCTATCGCAGAAATTCATTTTCAAGCCAACCACACAAAATGATTACTTGCAGACATTATTCTCAGCTCAGCAGTTCTGGACTTTCTATCTTCTGTAGTTAGTGCTGTCTACCGGTACTTCAAGAATATTACAATTCATGTATGCACATTTTTCATTTTTTTTTTTTTTATGTAATCAAAATCAGAAACGATCTAGTACACAAATTAACGTGTTAAATAAATTGACTTGTTACTGAAAATTAGTAAATAATTATTCCTTAATTCTTTTCACACAATAGAGCAGTTTGAGAGCCAAGCAAATGCACTGCAGATTTTTTTAGGTTTTATATATTAAATATTTCATTTAAATTTTTCATATTTTGGTCACATCAGACGAAACAACACCATCTGTAAAGACAGACTGGAAGGGAAGATGGAGAGAAAACAAGCGAGAGGAAGACAGCGAAGAACGTTCTAGATGAGTATAGGATAGAGAGAGAGGTGGTGAGTCATTTCAAGTCGACCTCGAAAGGGATGACACAGGGTGATGATGACTACATCTTTCATCATATCTTAGCACAATATCCTAGCCATTGACTCGTACGTCTAGTGCCAGCATAATATCAGTTACTGTGATCGTTTCAATAGGACAATCAGTTCCGTGCAAATTACCGCTAAGTCTTCCTGTCTTTTTTTTTTTTTGTTAATGCTTAATATAATCAGAGTTTACGGTAATCAAAAACTAAAATAAATCTTGAAATTTCAATTCCTTATATTTTAGAAAAAAAAACTTGATCTCGGTAAATATAGTTCGTTTTCGGTATTTTCTTTGACGCAGTTCAATGTAAAACTAAAAGCTAACAACCTTCCTCCATCACAATGTAAACAACAACAACAACAACACAATTACTAAAATATAACAATTAATGTTTATCAGTTGATTCTCAGTATTGATGCAATATACCATGAACGAATGTTGCTGGCAGCATTGGTAGATTTTCAGAGTTTGTAAGTTACCATAAATAATTATTACAATTGCACAGTATTCCTAGACTTAACAATAATGGTATCTGTAACTGTCGCCACATACTGATTGGAATCAGAACTTTGCAGGATTTATATTTGTTATATTGTGTAACTGTCATCAGCGCTGACTGAAATCAATTGACAGATTTCACAACACTGTGGGAGGCTTGGTTACCATGGAGACTATGGCCAGCAAGTTTCCAGGCCTAGTTGGTGTCAATCAAACACTTGCAGGACCAGTGAGGTGTCAAACTGCAGTCCATGGTCTGAGGACAATCATATACAAAATTGACGTGTACCATGCCATGTAAAAAACAGGGGTTATATTATTTTGGTATTAAATTATATTTTATTTTAATATAGGTATCACATTTCAAGGAACGATTAAAGTTTAACAGAATAAACAAGTAGGTCAGTTTATCCCCCTGCTGCAGAGCACGTTTTTCAGTAAATTGTTTTATCCTGTAATTAATTATAGTTAAGTGTCACATTATAATGTATGGGGCAGTTAGAAAAATAAATAAACATTTATCTAGACTGTTATTGTTGTCAAATAAAATCATTTTTCTGGTATTGATTTACTTGAAGTTGCATTAGATCTATTGCAAACTGCATATCCCATTTGTACATTGTAAAAGTATTTCGCAAGTTCATTTCTTGTTGTTCTATCTCCACTTTTACTCTCTGGAGATATACATGCCAATTAAAGAAAGGACATTAAATCTACCATAAAATGTAATTATTTCACCGATTACCTGCCCAGACAGGTAGATTCTGATAATCATTTTGTCCTATCTCCTATGTGCAAAAACAGTCGCTAAACATAAAACATCAATTTTCTCAAAATGTGAAAAATGGAGCAGGGACAACAGAGCACTGAGAGCATGGCATGTTTCGTTTCGTAGTTCAAGAGTATTTGTTTGAACATGTGCTAACTGAACATGTTGCCCGACCATGAATGATTTTTTTTTTTTCTATCCTTACCGTTGCTAGAGTCGAAGAGGATTGTAATGTAGGACTGGTAGCTAGCATGATCACACTGAACTTGCTACAGACAGTTTACCAACACTAGTAACCAGACAAGTGATTTCACTCTTTGTTCAGGGTTGCAAAAGTATTTTTCTCCACATTATCTTGTTTTCAGATTGACTTTACAATATTCTTTTTTTTTTTTTTTATGGTAACACGTAAAATTTATGTATTTCTTTTAATTATCTTATATTTTAAAATCTTATTTCATTTCATTTTGTTTTTGTTTTGTTTTGTTCTCTTGATACTTGATTTGACTAATCAAACGATCTATTTTTATACATTTTGTTGTTTGGTGGAGGTCAAGGCCAGCACATAAGATGGATTTCATTTCATTTCCCTTTATTATGTTTTGCTAAATTTTATTTTCTGTCTAGTTATTATGTTTATTTTTCATTCAGTCTATTCTCGTTATTAATTATTATTATTACTTTGTTTTATTTGCAGTTCATGTCAGGTAAGACACAAGAGGGATTAGATGGTGTGGATTGTTGGGTTATCTCTTTCCGCAGGTAAAGGACAGGTAGGAAGGAGCCAGCGGTCACTGACCCGTGCACGGTGTCTGGTCACAGGCTCAGGTGGGCAATGTCATGTCATGTCAGTGACTCACCACCCTGTCTTTCTCTGACAAATGTCACCCTGACATCCCTCAGGCTGAGTTCTGCTGCTTACTCATTAACTCATTATCGGCTCTGTCTCCTCTTTTATTAGGATATTTATTTCTGATATTAACTCTAACAGCAAGACAAATAGTGTATTACATAATGATTATGATCAACGACTAAGGACAGAAATAATATTGTTAAGAAACTGATGTTGGATTTCGTGTATTATTTATTTATTTATTCATTTATTTATTTATTTATCTTATTTATCTATTTATTTATTTATTATCTATTTATTTATCTATCCATATATCCATTTATTATTTTATTTATTTTTCTATTTATCTGTTTATTAATTATTTATGATCATTTATTGTTTTTTTAATCTCTGTGTTATATTTATCTATTCATTCATTTACGTATTTATTTATTTATCTATCCATATGTTTTTACAGAAAAAGAATTTACAACATTTATTCTGCAAGTTTCTCTATCGGCAGAAAAACTCAACACTATCCATAGAAATCATCTATTCAAGATCATTGCCTGACGTGTCTGTCTACTAATGAAATGTTCGGCTTAGAAATATAAAAACCAAGAAAACAGACAGAGAGACAAGAGAAGGTGGACAAACTGAGTATGAGACTCAATAACTTCAGGAATATGAAGTCGAGTCTTTGGTTTGCTCAGCAAAGAAATCTTGTAAGAGGGGACGCAGTGGCTCAATCGGTATGGCGTCTGCTTATGGAGCGGTCGGGATCGACTCGCGGGTTCTGCATCGGG
>JBCAUA010083597.1:0-10694 GCA_038406235.1 Peronia verruculata | reverse complement strand
GGGGGGAAGAGAGGAAGGAGGAGGAGGAGGATTTTACAAAAGATAAGAATTTAAGAAAACAAAGGAAATCAAACTGTACTGAGGACAGTGTTAATTAAGCATGGCAAGAATATCGATTTCAACTCTCTGAGAGTGCGATGTTGGCACCTCACACTGACCTGAACTGAAGAACTAGCTAAGTACTGTTTTAATTGACCACGACATAGTATTACTGTTATTTCAAATATCGATCTTTGGAGTGAGTACTTGTGTCATCTCAATGGTGGAACATGAATAGTAGATTTCAGGAAAGAAACAGAGAAGGAAAGGGGAGTGGAGGAAAAAAGATAAACGTGAGAATGATAGAAAGAGAAAAAGAAAAGGAAAAAAGGAAAGCGAAAGAAAAATGGTAAGAGGGATGGAGAAAGATATAGAGGAGAAGAGATAGAAAAAGGTGGAGAGATAAAGAGAAATGGGCGGAGAAAGACAGACAGACAGATAGAGAGAGAGGGGGGGGGGGAGAAGAAAGTATTTTCTCTCTCTCTCTCTCAAAAAAAAAAAAAAAACTCTTTGCCGTTTCATGCCTTTCGATACAGTCACATTTCCTTACAGATATTTAAGACTAAAGGAATCCCCTAGGAGCTCGTTCTTTTAACACGAACGCTTGATTATAATAACATGTGTCGAAGGCATTAATCTTACCTAGCAGAATGCATAACATATGTGTTCCACGGATCAAAGAATGTTAACATGATCATATCGCGTACATCACTGTTTGACCGATAGATCTATGCTAAAAGAACTTTTCAACAATTGTTAAAAATCGAAACGACCAAATGAACACATGATATAAAAACACATTTAATGTAATGGTTGATTGTGTCCCTGTGAAACGAGTCTGTCTTACTTTAAAAGAATAAAAAGTAATAAGACATGATTGTCACGAGTTCTTGGTGTTGAGTAGATGTGGTCGTGACTTTATATGTGGGAATCAGGCGGTGGATGCGGACGAGACATACACAATAGCGGAGAAATGAAAACAAGAGTCCTCCACGTCGAATAATAATGCAGAATTTAATGTAAGTGATCGACAATATTACAGGCAACTGTCTAACACTGGCGTGTATCGCACTCGTTGAACTCTTGCATTTCGTACTACGCGCATTCTACACCCTCCTCTCACTCACTGACTGGGCTCTGTATTTATACACACATCAGTTGGTCCCTCCTTTTTTCGAGAACTTAATCGAAGCGGCTAGTATGTACACGTTACATAACGAACACACACGCACGGTCAGGCCGGAACCGCCCAGACCCTTCGAGATACAAACTGGAACACACACGACCTCTTCTGACCCCGCGCTATAAATAGCTACATGAATATACAGACGGCCTCTAGCGTACGCACTGCACAACATGATTCGTTACAATGATGAAGAACCAAGTCGATTCGAAGATTTGGCTAGTAACACCAACCTATTCTATTTCTACTATATCAAGTTCTTCGCATTGTTATTTGCCTTTTTTCATATATCTGACTAGTTGTCGGAGGACAGTTGTCTTATATTTTAAGACATTTTGCATAACATGACAATCAATAAGAGATGAAGTGAGAATAGGCGAGATGGAAACAGAAGCCAAAGATATGGTTAATCCTGGACGAGACAGTTTGGCCACGCGTGAAAGGAGAGTAAGAGAGAGAGAAAGAGATAGAGGAGGGGGGCAGAGAGAGAGAGAGAAGAGAGGAGGAAGGGGGAGGGAGAGATCGAGAAAGAGAGAAGAGGGCCGGGGGCTAGGAGCTGAGGAGAGATGGGTGACTAAATCGTCCAGGAACCTAAACGCCACACAAAAAAAATACGCACATAAAATCTTCGATCTAACCCAACACTTAGCTACTTAGTGTCCCTGAGGGCATACCGATGAGGAAGATTAGCTGAAAAAGATGTTTTTTTTTTTTTTTAATATAGTACTGTTCGCATGTATGCCCTAATGACACGATCAATCTGTGTGGTCGGGGCATCTCGTCATCATCTCAGTTTTATTCCTCATAGTGGATTCCTCTCTCTCTCTCTCTCTCTCTCTCTCTCTCTCTCTCTCTCTCTTACGTTCCAACTTTCTGTCTCTCATGTTACACTCTTTCATTCGGTATCCTCCCCCCCCCCCCTTCGCAATTCTGAACTTCTCTCTTTCTCTCCCTCTCTCTCCAAGCATCCCCTCCACACCCCCTCCCAAGCCCCCATCAGCCTCTCAAATTTCATCGTTTTCTTCCTCTATTCCCCCCCCTCCTCCTTCCTATTTTTCTTGGGCTCTTACACCCTCCTGCCCCTATCCTAACAAACAGTCTTTCCCTCTTTTCCTCACCCGTATGACATGACTCTCCACTCTCCTTTCTCATCTCTTTCGCACCATTTTTGTTTTCAGGTCAGAACTGACTACATATCATATTTTTACATTTTTACCTAACAGTACCTCTAGATTAATGGGACTACAGTACATTAAATTTAATTCTAAAAAGACTAAATGATATTATAACGATTATTTTTAAATATTGCACCAAAATTGGGGGAGGGGGGGGAGAGAGAGAGAGAGAGAAAGAGAAGAAATCCAATAAGAAGGAAAAAAAACTTTTTCTTTCCTTTTCAACACCAGTGCAACCCCCTCAGTCCCCCCCCCCACCCCTTTAATTTCACCCTGGTTCTTTCTAAACCCCCCCCCCCCCATCTTTTTTTTTTTTCGCCCCATCTACCATACCAATTTCCTATATTCATTCTGTTCCCCGCCATTATGGCTCCTAACTTCTTCATTCTCTCCCCCCCACCCCAAAAACACATACAGACGCTCATCCAGAGAGCAAAGCAAACGCAGGAGGTGAAAGAGAGCCACTCCCCAAAGATTAAAAAAAAAAAAAGAAAATCCAAAAAGAAAAAGAAAAAAAAAAGAAAGGCGCCCCAGCCCTCTCCACTCCTCGTTAAGTTGTCAGCATCCATTTAATTACTGCTGATCTATGACGGGGCCCTGTAACCTGTCACGTGATCACCCCCGCCCGGCCAAGCCAAGGGGGGCCTCGGGCTCAATTGATGGATGGATCGATTGATGGATGATAGGTCGATTGATAGCCGCACTTGCATCCTTTCTCTTCCTGCACCCCTAACTGGCCCTCTTCCCCCCATATCTTTAACCCTTCACGTCCCTTAGTGGGATAAATGATACATAAGATAAGACAAGATAAAATAAAGACAAAATAAAAAAAATTATAGGAAAAGTCAAGTTAAGATAAGACAAACACGATAAGATAAGATAAGAAAAGACGATGAAAGACAAGACAAGACAAGATATGAAAAGTCAAGACAAGTTATGAAAACGCAATACAAGACAAGACAAAACACGATAGGATAAGATAAGATAAGACAAAATAAGACACGATAAGATGCAAAAAGTGAAGCTATGGCAAGACAAATACGATCAGAGAAGATAATATAACACAATGCAAGATGAGACAAAACAAGACAAGATACGAAAAGTCAAGACAAGACAAAACAAACACGATCAGATAAGATAAGAAAAGACAATGAAAGACAAGACAAGATAATAATATATTATGAAAACCCAAGACAAGACAAAACACGATAAGATAAACAACGAGACGAGGTAAAACACGACTAGACAAGGTTTTTTTTGCCTCAAAAGAAGTGTCACTCACGGCTGGTGAGACAGGGAAATCAAATAAATATATTCTCTATCACATGCTTGTAGACGAACATAGCACGGAGAGCATCAGAACAAGTCGAATTCAAGAAACGTTGCCCCCACTTGACAATAAAATTCGTATCGCTGGTGGCAAAGATGATTTCATGTAACGTTCACTATAAGTTCGTAAACGCGAAAAATGTCCACGGCTTTCGGAATATTTCAGTTATAACGTGATTGCATATAGTTCTCTGCTCCCACCTGCAGGCGGTATAAGCCCGCCATCGGTGGGGTGTCTCCTCGACATTCCAGGGGCGACATCTCTTCTCTCTCTCTCTCTCTTTCCTTGCTCCTGTCTTATGTCCTGCATTTTTTCCTCTCTTCTTCTTGTCGTGTAAACGTATCTTACTGTGTTTGACACAATAGAGCCGTAATGGTGCTGATGTGTCGTTAAACCCCAACACACACACACGCGCGCGTATAGTTTGTTTGGTTTTTTTTTTCGAATTATGGTAAGCTTTGATAGATATATAAGCTTCATTGTATATGGCGTCAAGGTATCCACGTTTTCCTTTAACAATCTGTTCACGTTTTTGATACACTCTTTGGTCTCCATTCTAAGAAATGAGGAAATCTGACCATTGACAAGAAGAAATTATAATGTCCTACTCTTGAAAACGAATAATATGCAGTTTATACCAAAATCCAACATTGATTTGAAGGAAAGTTTTCGTTTACCCATTTTCTATTAAAAAGAAAGAAGAAGAAAGTAAAAAAAAAAAGCATGCCGGCTTCAAAGAGTTAAATAGCATTTTCAGTGCTGGGCCACTTGTGAAGCAGAGAGCCTAGCAATAAAGGGCGGTAATCAAAAGATGAAAGGCAAGCTGGAAAGACGTCATGGCTGAAACCTCCTAAGTGTTTTTGTTGTTTTCAATTTCCTCTTTCTTCTACTCCTCACATGCCCCATTCTCTTCTCCTATCTGACCTGCCTTGTCAGAGCTTCATCAGGGAGATGATCGCTCGTATACAAATTTGCATCGTTATGTTTTTATCCAAAAGCATCAAGGCCTATTGAGGGCTTCATCAGCTGTGTTTTCTCTTGTCAGTTATGAGCGAGAGATGGGGTAGAGGGAGTAGGCGGGGGAGAGAGAGAGAGAGAAAGTGAGAGACAAGACAGAGAGAGAAGACTAAAAAGTGAGAGAGAGAAGACAGAAAGAGAGAGAGGGAGTGGGAGAGGGGAAAAAGAGAGAGGGTGGGAAGAAGCACGACGAGCCTTCAAAACAAAATTGGGACGATTAAATCAAGGGCCCAATTTCAACAGAAACAAGAGCGATACTAGCCATTCTTATCTTACCCCCCTCCCCCTCCACCCCCCCCCCATACCCTCCCTGGCCTCCCTAATTATGTCACTCATCACAACACCATAAACAACAAACATTATGCCATTATCTCAACAACCGAAACAACAACAGCAAGAGCAACAATATCGACAACAACAACAACAACAACAACAACAACAACAACAACAACAGGATTTCTTTTTCTCAAAATGACATAACGTAAACCGAGATATCGCGTCGTTATGCCTGCCCCATTATTCAAATACCCATAGATAGCCAACGAACTCTCACTGACGCGGGTTTTGCTCTCAACAAGCTGCAGGAATTCAGAGAGAAATGAAGGAGCAGATAGGATAACCAACATCTACCATCTCCTCTGTCTACAAAATGTTGTAATACGTGTACTATATCACAGCCGCGGCTCACCTAGCACTCTGTTTTCAAGGGCTGAATTATTGCAGTTCTACAAACCCACTAAAAACGTAGTGACCATACAGCTGATGTGTTCACATGCCTCATCCTACATGACAAACAGTTTGGTTTGTTTGTTTGTGTTGGGATATAACCATGCAGCCGTAAGATAACAGCTACATTGTGCAAGTCACGGTAGCTATAACTTCTGTAACAGACCATTCAATCGTCAAATTATAGATTTCGTGGCCAAAGCGATCAAAGCATTACAGACTAAGCAACTGCCCGAATTCAGCCCTGTTGTATGGAGGTGAAACTTGGAGCTTAACTCAGACTTGGAGCAACAAGTTACAAAGTTTTATAACTGGCTGTTTGAGGAAGATCCTGAGCATCAGATGGCCATATACCATTTGGAATGTAGTTCTCGGGGAAGGGACTGGACAGAAACCAGTAGACAGAGAGATAGGTGAACGAAGATGGAAGTGGATAGGACACACCCTTAGGAGGCCATGCAGCAGTACTACCAGGCATGCACTTTCAGTGGAACTCACAGGGACAGAGAAATAGGGGTAGACCACGAACAACCTGGAGAAGACTCATGGAGGATGAGTTAAAGAGAGAAAGGTACAGTGGAAAGATGCAATGAAGAGTGCCCAGGATAGGAAAAAGTGGAAGTCTGTTGTTCGTGGCCTATGCCCTGATACAGCGTGAGAAATGCAACGATTACTGCCCTGAAGAAGAGTCAAGTTGACTCGAAAATTTGGCAGAAACCATCACTATCAAGTTATACATTTCTGTGATGTTTTTTGAATTGTTTTGCTAATTGCCGGACTGACAGTTTTATTATATTTTTATAAAATGATGATAATGACGATGATGATGATGATGAGCTACCATACAATTTCACTTCTAAACAACAAACTTCAGCGCTGAATTTCCCCCTCGGAATTTTCACGCTATAGGCTTAACTTTCCCCGCCATTGTAATTATAGCATATGAACGGGAATATTCGACACTTGAAAGCTATTGTTGAGACAAAACTGCAGTTCGACTATAACAAGCCGAACCGTCTCGCAGAGCAGTTTCATGAGAAGTGAATAAAGCCAATGTGAATACATCTACCTACAAATCAATTTAATCTTCGCAGTAACTGTTCATACAATTTTCTCAAAACGATAGCCATGCCACTTAATACAATTAAGCTTTCAAGGATTGAGCTCTGGTTAACTGTGCAGATCTACACCAAGAGCCTTTGGCGTTCTACATCGACCCTGAGTCATCTCGAGATTTGATCATTAGAGCTGCACAATATCAGATGGTTTGTCAAACTACACAAACAAGTAACTATAACAACTCATGCTTTCGAGCAGCATTTTAAAATTACAGTCTATTAATGCTCAATACATAACATAATTCTCCAGGTTTGGATTCGGAAAATGGCTGGTACGTTCGGCACAATAACGCACAGGATCAGAAAACGCCAATCGATGAGTTCACGCAACCAACCGGGTTTCTACTCAATATAAAATGACAGAAAACAACAGTTACCACCAAGGTTTTTGCAAAGTTCTAGCAGAGCGTTTGGGTGAGGTGGGAAGGAGGAGAAAGAAAATGTCAAAGCTCCGTGCATTTATTTGACTTTTGTTCTAAATAGATATGCGCATCCTACGCTGTATGATGGCTGTAATTATTTTAATAAGCCAAACAAAATCCTTCGAATTTCTATTCGCCCTCTAGGACTGGGACCAGCTGTTAAAGTAATAGTAAGTTATAATAATAATAATAATAATTATAACAGTAACAGTTCTGTCCCGTTAACATTAAGATTATTAAAATTTGTACTGACTGATCTTTTTTCACAGCCCGAGCTCTAACCCTATTTTCTCAAAAAAAAAAAAAAAACATGATCTTAGCGTCCAGTCTTTTGATTCCATTCCAACCACAAACCAAATAATCATGTTGGTCAGCTTTGGAGAATGCTGGCAATATGGAAACAATGACAATCTCGACAAAACTTCACGATTATCGTACTACAAAGATACAAAATTCAACTGTGTCCGATTTAGACTAAATCTGATTGATACAACGGTGCAAATACAATGTATTAATAATGGATTTGTATTCAGCACATAACGAATGTCCGTACAGGCCGATATATAGCAAAAACTTATACATATTTCTTCATATGTACTTTTTTCTGTCTGTCTGTCTGTCTGTCTGTCTGTCTGTCTGTCTGTCTGTCTGTCTGTCTGTCTGTCTGTCTACCTTACCTTACCTTACCTTACCTTACCTTACCTACCTACCTACCTACCTACCTACCTACCTACCTACCTACCTACCTACCTACCTACCTACCTACCAAGTTATGATTTGTATGAATAAAACTGTGTTAAGGTCAACAATTTGGCCTCTTGTTATTGATTTTTTAAACCGTGTTTTAAATCTGGTGATGTAAACAGTCAGCCTCCGCTTGTACGGCCTGGCATAGGGACGCCTAGACTTCTAGTCTTTTGGCCACATGGCCGCAATAGCCCTTACCAATACATTTTGTCTCTACACCTACAAGTTGCTTGTTTTTCTCACTGATTATACTGAGATAATGTTCAACAATTTTCAGTCGCTGAAATGGATAGATATGCATACTCTCTCTCTCTCTGGCTCTCCCCTCCCCCCTCTTTTCTCACTCATTTGAGTGTATTACTTCTCGATTGCTCTTTGCCCTTATCTATTTTCCTCTTTGCGTGCCTGCCTGTCGTCTTATCTATCCACCTGTTTGCCTGCCTTTCCGTTGGTCTGTCTACTCGTCCGCGTCATTGATCTAATCTATCCGTCTCCTTGTTTGATCTGTCTATCTATTTATCTGTCTGGCTGTCTGGCTGTTTATTTTTCTTTCCTTTTTAGCGAGATTTTGTGTGAATGGCACCGATTTGTTTGAGCTTCTTCGCTATCAAACATATTTGCCTGCTAAATCACACCACCACTGATATCGTTGATCGACAGCACAATAAAATTGAGTGCAGAATATTTGCAAACACCGACAATCACTTGTGTCGGTCCGACATGATAAGAACTGTCGAGACAGCCTTCGAAGCGCTCAACAAATAAGGCTTAGATTATCAAGACGAAAGATCTTTATGTCACTGTAAAGCTATGTAAGATCTCTATTAGTATTACCATCCTGTATGATGCGTTCTGGAATAATGTTGGCACACTGACTTTATGGTACCTCTTCATTGAGTGACAGTTTGTTAGTTTTGTGTCTTGGAATGTGACGGCACATTAGCACAATCGCGGCTGCATTGTGCCAAACACGGTAAGACACGTTTACTCGTGAAAAGGCTGATCAAGCATATTGAAGAGGAGAAGAAAGAGAGCGAGACAGAAGACAGGAGCAAGGAGAGAGCGAGGAGATGTGGCCTTGAAACATTGAGGACGGCATTCCATGGGAGACGTCGTAAAAGCGGACGGCTTTCACCGCCTGCAGGTGGGAGTACAGAGCCTACTTATAGGAGTTACTGAGGGAGGTGTTTGAGACCATAATGTCGTCAACATCGTGATCACTAGCAAGCGTTATAGCCATTCAAGAGGAAGACCAGCAATGCACATTCAATATATCTAGTGGTACGACATACAGATTTAGGTAGGGGGTTATTGCGGTTATGTGGCCAATAGACCAAAAGTCTAATGGCCTCATAATTTGATTTATACACAGGCAAATAACTGTTGACTTGTGCAAAGTGTCCACCACACACCTTTTTCAGTAATGAGATGAATCTGGCTAAGATGCTCACCTGGCCCAAACCCAACTAAACTTCCCACATGGCCGCAATTGTCAAGTCTGACACATGTATCCATGAGGACGAACCACATATTATTATAAAATGCTAATTTTCTACACATGGGAGAGTAATAAACTTTTTATCTTGACATTTTTTGTTGTTGTTGTTGTTTGTTTGATATGAAGTTATCTATTCCATTCAAATCACTGTTTTGGCCAACAATGGCTGTTCCTCCAGTCTTCCTTTTTGAGATATTAAAGCGTAGGACCAAACTCAAGGACTGTATATTTGAAAAATGGCCATCTATTGTTCTTTCACCTGAGTTGCCGTATACAATCCTGAAAATGTTTGCTATCAATCTGTTGGTACATTCATCAACTGTAATTGTTCATCCATTCACTTGGCCAGCCGATCTCTGTGTGTCTTTCTCGCCGGCTAATTGGCTAATTAACCATCCGTCCGTCCGTCCGTCCACCGATCTGTCTGTCTGTCTGTCTGTTTATCTGCCTGTTTTGAATGACACCACTTTACAACAATGAAGGACTTTATATATCTTTATTTGAAAACGATCGAGACCGAGTTCTCAAGGGTAGCAAATAAGGACAGAACTGTTCTTTTCCCTCTTCTCTCTACCATCTTTTGTTCAAATGTCTTCTCCGTCCTGTATCTGTTCCTTCCTACATCCTATTTTCTCTATTCGTCTCCACTTACCTGCCTTCCAAATACTAGCTAGCTACCTGCCTATTCACCTCCGTACCTAGCTATCTACTAAGTTACCGTCTCCCCACCTCCTGCCTATTTAAATACCAGTCTACCAACTTACCTGCCTACTATAAGTATCTAACTACTAACTCACCTAAGTGTTTACTTATCTATTTACTCACCTACCTATCTAATCACCAACTCACCTATCTATTCACATCCTACCTATTTATCCACTAACCTTTTTCCCTCTCTACCAGTCTCCCCAACTACCTATCGACCTAACAATCTAGGTACCCACCTATCTACCTACCTCCCGATCTACACATCTAACTACCTGCCAGTTATCCAAATCTTTGCTGAGAATGGAGAAATAATAAAGGCGCCGTCTATTTAGGCCTATTGGCCCAGCTAGACCTGGGGTCTATTGGGCCTATTAATGCACCTCTAAGTCTTTCTCTCTGTCCGTGTGTAAGAAAGTTATTGTATCCATTTAGTTGTGTAACGTGTCGTGGGGAGGGGGGCTGTGCCTCCCCATCTCCCTTCGACCAAAAACTGCGAATAGGCGCCCCTATGTGCAAGCCATTACAAAATTGTTTCGCCTTCACTATGTGGTGCAACTTTTTTTATTTGCCTATGCTTCCTCATTGCAATACTAGGCCGAATAGTAAAAGCGATCCGTATGCATATCAAACGTCACATTCCACTAAGGCAATCAGGACCTACTGGGTCATACAAACTGAACTATTCATCCAGAAAAAAAATATATATATATTATATATATATAAATAAAAAA
>JBCAUA010083586.1:0-10694 GCA_038406235.1 Peronia verruculata | reverse complement strand
TCTGTCTGTCTGTCTGTCTGTCTGTCTGTCTGTCTGTCTGTCTGTCTGTCTGTCCGTCCGTCCGTCCGTCCGTCCGTTCGTCTGTCTGTCTGTCTGTCTGTTTGTCTGTCTGCCTGTTCATCTGTCTGTCTTTCTGAGCGCCTGTCTGTCTCTCAACACCAGTTCATTTCGTCCTTTATTTATTCTTCCATCCATCCATCCTTCCTTCCATCCATCCATCCATCCACCGGTTCCCACATCTGCTAATCTAGACTCCTATCTCGTGACTATCTGCTATCTAATGCTACATTGCACTCAACCACCATCTATTTGTCGGCCTTCTCGTGGATTTCCGAGACTGCCATGCTTGTCGATCCACAAATACTTTTGCTCAATACACAATATTCCGATTTATGTGCATTTAAAAAAAAAATATATATATATTTTTTTTTTTTAACCTTGTACACGTATTTGTTTCTGGTTCCAGAAGTGACGATACTGAAAATGATGACAAAATATAATTTTTTTAAGTCCAGAGGAGTCAAGTTCCCCATCTGGTCTATGACTGACTGAGACACTGAATTTCAACTCTTATCTAAACAACAAACAATGCAGTAAAATGTACCCGTCTTATATCATCTTCAGGCCGACATAATCAATCAGCTTTTCAATATTAACCATTGAAACCTTGCATTTCAGCAATTCTCAATGTCCATTAACACTTCAAAGACTTAGCCTGTATTTATATACGGTATAAAAGCTGTACTTACCAGAAGTACCACACCTTTGCACAGCCTATGTCATCTATGCCCAGACATCCATGAACAACCTGGCAGGAATGGAATGTACAATATGATATCACTAATCGTTTTCTTAAATCTAGAATTCTCAAGGTGTCCATCTGCTCAAAGACTTGCTCCTTATGATTTGCATTATTATGAGTTACTTTTGCCATAAGTAATATGAGAATATTCTTCGATGAGTGTTTTTATGAGAATATTCTTCGATATGGTTCCTACAGCAGTGAAAAATGAACGCACGCACATACATCCACACACACACACACACACACACACACACACACACACACAAATCAAATTTATTATCCTTTGTTAATTCAAAAATTAAACGCAACATTGTCTTTTTGATCGAAAATAACTGATTTTTTTATTTTTTTTTTATGGGGACATTCTTCGATTTGCTTCCCACAGTAGTGAAAAACGCATGCATGTACGAATGCACACACACACACGCACGCACACACACACACACAATAAAAATAAGATACCGGCACATTTAGTAATGTTTGTTCATTAAAAAAAAAAATAAGCACTATATTGTCTTATTGAATGAAAATGACTAAGTTCGGACTAGTGAACCTTCGGACTAGTGAACCCTTCTCATTATTATTATTGACAAACGTTATAAAAGAAAAACTGACATACAAACAGCTTCTTTGTGACAGTTTTTGGGGTTTATCAAGATGCTTCGGATAACACGTAGAAGTACAAAAACCAACAATAATCTTTTACCACCCAATGCTACAAAAACAAATAAACAAACAAACAAGAAAAAGAGCCAGTGAGAGGGGGTTGAAAAGCCTTAATCGAATTGACTGACTGAGCCAGTGATATGTAACATAAATGAACTTTTGAATATTTTAGGACTCTATGAGGAAATGGCCACAAACTACTTTTATTGTTGATCAATATTCAGTCGACATAGCAGTCTCACTGTATGGTCGCTGGTATTCAGCATTGTGTTAGGTATATTCTGTCACATTATTTTTAAAAGCTGCTTGAGTCTGAGAAAGTTTATAGACCGCTCGGAAAATATATAGCCTATATATGATGGGAAGTGGGGAGGGAGGGAGGGGGAGAGAGAAAGGACGAGAGAAATAAAAAATGTATTCATAGTTTGCTTGAGAAATAAGGAGAGCACATTTTAAATCCAGGATTAGAACGCTTATGTCAAGAGCCTGTAAACATCACTTGCAAGTTGTGCACAAATTACCTACACATTGGCCTATACAGTTGACTGACCGTGAACTAAAATCACCGTCTTTAGAGGCCATTTCTTATATCAAAATTCCTCAATTTGCAAGATCTATTGGAACACTAAATCTGGGTCTCCATTGATATCAAAGGTGAAAAGGGCAATGCAGATGTAAATTATTACGAAATTCAAAGGAATAATATTAATATTCATGATATCATATTATATGATCATGAGTAATTTGTCAAGATAAATCATACATAAGCTAAGAAACGTCGAGGGAAAAAAATATCAAGAGAACAAGGCTGAAAAAATTTTGGGACGCTTTAATTAATGAAATAGAAGAGGGGGAAAAAAAGCGGTGGCTATTGTTAACGTGGAATGCCCTTACTTACCCTGAAAGTCTTTGCGAATATAATTTGTTTTGCCCATGACATTTCAGACTGTAATAAACTGGTATCCAACATCAAGTTCACACTTTGGCAATTTTTTTTTTTTTTTTCTTTATTTCCAGACTTATAGGAATATTTCCATACAGCAAAGTATCCGTGAGCTCACTCTTCACACCATAATTTTATGATTTAATTGCCGCATTCACTGACTAAGGTGTCTGTCACAATCACTTGTAAGTCCTGTGTTGCGTGTTACGAAATGCATTCACCCGGAGCTCAGGAGGTCCAAAAGCTCCAAGTAATTACATCCAGTGCCTGGTGGTAAGAACCTTAGCAGGTTCAACTAGACGGTGAAGGTTTCCGTTCCCTATTATTAATAATCCTGTACCGTATTGAAAGCGAAAGGCGATTGTAGGCTGAGTATCAGAAATACTTTCTTCTTCTTCCTCCTCTTCTTTTTCTCCGTTTCCTCTGTTACAAACAAAATATCTAATTGTTATTTTTGAATTGACGTCCTAAGCATAAATGACCTTTGATAGAGCTATTGTCGTAGTGGGATCTGGAATTTGCTTTTTTTTTTTTTTTTATCTGTGCAATTGGAATATCGTTCTGAGGGGTAATCGGTTTCCACCCAGATCTCAAATAAAAGTACCATACATTATGCTAGTGATTAGTTTCTCATGGCATATATCACTGCGCTGTCTTTTAGTATCAGCTCTTCCTCAGGGATAAAATGGTTGATCCGAACATACTAGAACTTTAGCTGGTGCTGGTTTTACAAGGAATATATAAGGCATGGATTTAGAACATAATATTCCTTACATAATTACGTAAATACGAAATTCAAAGGAATATTACAATTCATATTCAATCATGAGTAATCATATTAAAAATATATATTCAAAACGCTTACTGTCATGTTGGTTCAAAGCAGACACGCCATTCATTTAAATAATTTCTCTAATTTCTTCTTTCTTCTTGTTGTTTTATTATTATTAAGTAAAAATAAAAAACAACACGAACAAAATCGTTGGATAAGATTTTAGATCTTATTTAACATCTAATACGCATGCAGGTTGCATAAGGTTATTATGTTATCTAATAGCGATTGAAATCTCACAGAAAGATGTAAAATAAAGTGGTTAGCTACAAGCAGTTATGGCAAAACAAACAAACAAACAAACAACATCTTGTGCTTTCATTGTGTGTGTGAGTATTTTCATTTCTTTTTTATTATCTTATTATTGTTTATGAACAAGTTATTCTCTGCTGCAAGATAGGAGGCCTGTTTTCTGCTGGTCCAGTAACGAGGGCTTATAATCAGTTAGTTCTGACGACAGTTTACCGAAACCTGTTGTTTGTTTTTGTAGCATAGACACCATTTTATTGACAGTCCTTTCTGGATCAAACCCCCTGGCACGTTTACTTCTTACTATTCATTGCATTTACTGAAATAATAACCTCATTTTGCATATTTATGTCGTGTTAGCGGGCCTAATTGTCGTTATCTTATAATGCTGTTCATCACATTCTAAAACAATGTGTTGTTTTGAATGATTTTGTGATATTTACAAGTTTGTATATTTTTTTTTTTCCTTGTTTGTTGTTGTTATTTTTTTTTTCTTTCGTTTATTTCATGTTGTTTCATCATTTGAGCCATTTCGCTTAACACACTTAGGTCACATGTGCGGTTTCCAAGTGAGAGTAAAATGGAAATCAGGAAATTTAAGTTTGATCACTGGATCGTTTAGATCTGTAATGCAATAAAATAAATATGGAAACTGATCCATTTAACATCATTAGAAAATTTACACCGCCACGAAATATCGCCAAGAGCAAAATGTAATTTCGTTGTTTGAAGATTATCAGCGGGTAATATAATACAAAATTATATGCACTCGTACATTATGACATCATTAGAATGGTGATGTTGACTTGAAGTTTTGAAGTTTACAATGGGAGTTAATCAAAGGGCAGTGTGGCATGTTCTTGAAATCTGCATTATGGCAACATTAGCCTACAGATGTTGTTCCCTTGGCATTGCACACGCTTTTCTCATATTGCAGACATATATATATATCTTCCGTTCAGTAAACCCTGGTTACATGAGCGCAGGAATGTTGATCACAAGTGATGAAAACTTGATGAACTGCCTATTTATTGCTTGGATATAGTGTCATTGTAATTAACAGGCTTTATTTTTCTAACCCTCTCCATTAATGTGGTAAATTGTCACTGTTGAAATATGCATAGGAGCATGAAAAAAAAAAAAAAAAGAATGAAAAGACGATATAAAAGAACAAAAGAGAGAAAAAGAAGGAACGAAGAAAGAAAGTTTTAATTAAGTAAGAAAGGAAGATATTCTGCACACAAAGAGATAGAAAGAAGCGAAGGAACACTAAAAGAAAGAAAAAGAAAGAAAGAAAACAGGAAAGAAAGAAGGGACTACACACTTTAACAGAAAGTGAAGGAAAGAAGAAAAAGATATGCCTTAAATACAAAGACAAAAAAAGAGAGAAAGAAAGAAGAAAGAAAGAAAGAATGAATGAATAAAAGAAAGAAAGAAAGAAAAGAAAGAAAGAAAGATAAGAAAGAAAGAAAGAAAGAAGAAAGAAAGAAAAGAAAGAAAGAAAGAAAGAAAAAGAAAGAAAGAAAGAAAGAAAGAAAGAAATGTGCAGCATTATTCAATGCAGCATTGTCTATCTCAACAACATGAACTGTCGATTTCATGTACCCATTTTTGGACACACCTATTCCTATCGACAATCATTTTTCGGAGGCTAATGTCCTTTCACAATTCTAAGACTATGTATGTCCCCCCCCCCCCCCCTTTTTTTTTCTTCTTCAAATTCTCTTCCGCCTGGCAGTTTTCTTGTCTCACACCACTATATATACACATATCTATTATATTAATATAATCGAGGTATCACAAGACAGGCCAGAGCTGTAAGTGTCTTTTCTATAAGAATAAGATAAGTCCTTAAGAACTTAAGCCGCTTAAGCCGACGCTACACTCTCACCAGTAACTATTTATCGACACGACTGTGGTCGCTAAGTTTTACATCGTCTGATTACACTAAGACAGAATTATGGTGGTGCAGCGAGTTTGGAGCACAAGCGAAACACTTGTACTCTGCGTCTCTGCAAAGAAACCTTTGAATTCGCTCTTAAAAATATCAGATAGCACTATTCTTGACTTCAGACTTAACTCTGCATATTTTGAAATGTTGCGGTTTTTCCGTCTCCGAGGACATGCATTATGTGTTCATGCGCACATGCATGTACTTTGATGATATACATGTATAAGGCAATGCGCTTTTGCACGTCATTGAAGTATGACATATTGGCCTAGTCTGTGACCACTCTGCTCAGAGAACACAACAAGAACAGAGCATCTAGCTGAAAACTAGAGCAATGAATCGGGCTTGGCGATTTTCTTAGTTTCAAGAGAAGTAAGCTAAAAGGCACTGGTTACTCAATGTTTCTCTCCTTGGATGCAACACACGGTTATTGAACGAAGATAGAGACACAGACAGACAGACGAACAAATAGACAGACAGATGGATAGGCGGATTGACGGACAGAAGGAATGAAGAGTGGATGGACAGACAAGAAAAAAACTGACCGATCTCTTTAAAGATTGTAACTGTGCTAAAAGTCTATTTTTTGTTTGTTTGTTTGTTTTATGAGAGACTCAAACATACATGAAATACAGTAATTATCATTCATGACTTCCATCTCTAAAATTATATTATGGTACATGTCATTAGATAGAGGTATTCTCAGACAAACTTTGTTCTACCTGCAGAAAATCAAGAAATGAATAACAAAACAAAACAATATTTCATTAACACTTGTATGGTGTTGCTTATCAAACATGATAAAGCAAAGATCTCGTGAATGCTCCCTGGCCATTGTCCCAAATGCTATGTTTGATCGTTTGTTTCTATTGAGGTTTAAGGGCGCATCAGAACGATCACGGGTATATTGTGCCAAACACAGTAAGAAACGTTTTATGCCAAGAAGAAGAGAGGAAAGAGAGAGAGGGTGAGACTGGAGACAGGAACAAGAAGTAGAACCTAATTAAGTGACTGATATTAGTGACAAACTATATGTACTATAACGTCGTGACAGATAATATATTTTTTGTCTTCCATCCACGCCACTCTAAAGACGAGCTGTGCTGATGGTGAGTTCAGAAATTTAAGCTACTGAAATATTGGCCCTGTGTCATGTCAGCAGTGTCGTCATCAGAATTCACATTACCTTCATCGTTCCAGAAAATTTTAAGACTTTTTCAGGTCTTTGCCAAGCCTAAATTCCAAATTTTAAAGGCAGCTTCAACCATTGAAAAAATGTAAAAGGAGCAAATTTGTTCCGGTTTCTTACGATTCGAGATTATTAATTGGGATAGTACAATATAATGTAATAAATGTGTTCTTCCGCCGTTCAACAGTATGTTTTGTTTTTTTTTTAATTGATGAATAACTTATGATTCGTATTTGTGAAAAGACCCAAATTGTATGACCTCCAAATGGCCATGAACAGTGCTGTTATTTTTTTTGTATGACTTTTTGTGGATTTGTCCACGGTCTACGGCAAATGTATTTTTATTATTTCTTCACTTTCGCATCTTCTCATACTCACAGGGAGTGAGTTGAAATAAGCAAAGGTCAGAAATTAGATTATTCAGTGGTCTCTGAACATTTAAACACTGTCATACACACTCCCAGCACCAGTGAGCTATTGAAAATCTTATTTCTGAGGTTAGTTTTGACGTTTATCATACATACTTCTGAAGTTCGATTTATACTGTTCTTCAAATAAAGGTTGGCTAAAATATCTCACTATTCCAAGTACAAGAGTTATGAGACAAGTTTTGTGATTTTTTTTTTTTCTGCTGTTGTTTGAAACACATATATGCAAAAAATAATAATAATAATAATAATAATAATAATAAATATTTAAAAAAATGAATCAATAATCTCGATAAGAAAAAAAAAATGCTTCTTTTATATGGTGATTTTCTATTTTCAGTCTTCCATTATTCATGTTTTAAGTAATAAAAAATATCTGATTTTTTACTTATACATGTATTACTTGTCTTACAGTTTATCCACTTGTACTATGGCAGCCGACTGGCTGAACGGCAAGACAAGAACGAAAAGGTAACTTCTTGTACCTGGCAAAGGGAAGTAATTTGGCCGACGATCACAATGGCCTACTCATTAGATGGAAGAGTGACAGGACCTACGAAGACGTATTCAAGATCCCTAGAAATAACAAATCAAAAGCAAAATTCATATTCTTTTTTAAAACAGAATTTTATTTTAACGATGGATAAAGAATGAATTCAACTAGTATAAAAAAATCAGTAGTGTGAATGTGCGAGAGAAAAGGGTACAGAACAGGATAACACAATTTGAAAGTTATTTTCTAGAAATACTTGATTAACAAGAACAAAAAAGACATTCATATGAGCAATCGACATATATATCTATAGAGCACAAAGTACATAACGTGAACAACTGAGTCAGTGTGACCGGACAAATGCCTGCAATAAAAGAAAGAGCAACCGCATATCTGCACATTAATATCAGTTAATATCAGCATAGCAGAGTACTTAAAAGTGTTACAACTACCGAAATGAACACTCGTAGTGAGCCAACTGTGACGTTTTTTTGTTTTTTTTGTTAAATATTGGCTCATATTGCTTTTAAAAAAATATCACACAGATAATACCAATCTTACATTATCGTAGCAATCACCTGTTTTAACAGAAAAAAAAAATTAATTCCATCTTTATCAATTTATAAAAGAATTTGCTTCACTGTGTCACCACCTAGTTCTTTAATTATGCAACACAGTTGGTTTTCTAGGAATTAAAATTGTTTCATTTAAAAAGCCGGCAGGTGACTGGAATTTAGAATTAACTTATTAAAAAAAAGAAATCCACATATATAAAAATCAAAGATCAGGCCATGTGATAGCACAAATCTCAGATATTTATAAAATAGCTGGAAACATTATAAAGCAAACAAGAGAATTTCCTTTTCCAATACAACTTGTTGTTTGTAATTTTCAAAACATTCAGTGCTTGACTACTTTCAGTTATTTTACATTGTACATGCACACTATACCATAAATTCCAATTAATTCATATCCCACTGCATGTTTGGGTTTCCTCTGCCCAATGCCAGCTGAATGAAGTCATCAGGTCCACATCTGACCTTTGGTCCGCTACTTCAGACTGATAGGCCACTTTGACTGCATGCCAAATTAATGTAAAATGCCAAATTAATTCCCCTTGCCAAGTATAAGAGCTATGAGTATTATGAGACAAGTATTGCAAGAAAGCAGCCCCCCCCCCCCACCCCTACACCCAGTTCGTAAGAGAAAGCTTTTCACCCTCCAAAATGGTGGTTATCTCAGCTGCTCCCCCCCCCCCCCACCGCCCCGCTATATAACACGTGAGGAAGGGAAGATTCTGAAAAATTCAATAAGCAATGAAAATGTTCTTTTCCCTCCCTGATAATTTTTTTTTTTTGCTTCACTTATTTCAAATCTCTGGAGTGAACTTTTTTTTTTCCCTTCTATGCAATGATTGTATTACATCGCTTGTACTTGGCAAAGGAAAGTAACATGGCTAGTTAAAGAAAGAAATGGTTCATTACAAGATACAAAGAAGTTTTGTGGTCTTCTTGCAGTGAAGAACCCAATACTCCTCAAGTTTTCTGAACCCTTATGATCGAGTGTTTATTACTATTAGTCTGTCACATGATATGGACATGCCACTGTATTTCACACGGTCAAACAAATACCTTATCATTTTGGAGAATTTGACAGTGTATTCATGGTTACAGAATGAATAAATTGGCACAGATACTGTCATTTCAAATTATTTCTAAAAAGCAAAAATTCCCTTCAAATTACACAGAACCAAGCTGGACAGAGAATGCCAAGTATGGAAGTCCTATCATGGCCGGGACAAACTGACACCAAAATTGCCGCCCAGTTCAAAATTCATGATTATGACTAAGAGGCAAAAATATCTCAGGGATCAAGTCATTGCAGGGAAACAAGACAAAGTGCTTATTACATCAGACTGCAGATGGCTGACAAAGACAAACAGATTGCAGGTTTTTGGAGAATGGTATTGGTGTTGATACTGCCCACATAAAAACAACATAACCTGAGCTGTACCAGCTGATGTTACTGCCCACAAACGTACAACAGCTTAACATGGGCATGCTATTGAGTTAACTGTGAAAAACAACACAGTACTGCATGCATGGTCACTGTAAGTTTCAGTATGGGATGATCTAAACTTACAGTGTGTTCTGTAAGTGGGCCATGCATAGTTTTGGTGTACAGTGCACAAAATCTGTCAAGTGTTTTGATAAAGAGTTCATGCTCAGCTTGCAAACACTCCACTGCAATATCAAAGACAAAATATGCATGTTCACTGGCTGATATATAATTGTCTACAGTACACAAATTATCCTGACAACATGATCTTGCTCGTTTTATGACATAGTCTGTGTGATTTTGCAAGGATTATCACCTTGTTTTCATCACGTTCAATTTTTAAGTGCAATACAACACTTTTTGTCATATCAATACACTGTGACTCTTTTCAAATCCTGAACATGTGGCTCAGCGTGTCTACATGTGGTACATATAAATATATATATATATATATATATATGGTATAGTGTTATAAAGCAGGCTCCTTGCTTCAGTAGTCTCACATACTTGAAAATTGTAACATATATACACATACAACTTAACTAATGAGCAGTTGTCCAGAACTCAACAAAACAATTTTCACTAAACATATCATGAATCCTCATAAAGTCTTATTATTCACCCTTACTTTTCACCTTTCTACTTTTCCCAGCTCCACTGCCTATGAGGACAAACATAACTCTTGTACATACACATATGTCTTTCCTCTATCTGCACCTTCAGGGGTATCCCAAAAAAAAAAAAAATAATAGTAATAATAATAAGGACAAGTCATGCAACTGTGGTGGATGTAACATTTGATACAAATCAGCAAACATAAGAGAGTTGGCGCCTGAATTAAAAAAGATAATGAGTAATGGTCCACCGGTAAAGTAAAAACATATTTTCTATTATGTCTCAGCTGAGCCAAAAAAAAAAAAAAAAGATTAAGAAAAAACAATAAAAAAAAAAGAAAAAAAAAAAAGACCCCAGACAAACTGATTAACTCACATTGAACAATAAAAAAAAAAAAAAAAGCCTACATTTCAGGTTCAAGATGTAGTCAATTTCAGAAATGGTTTACTCTGGTTATTTATGAAT
>JBCAUA010083575.1:0-10694 GCA_038406235.1 Peronia verruculata | reverse complement strand
ATAGATAGATAGATAGATAGATAGATAGATAGATAGATAGATAGATAGATAGATAGATAGATAGATAGATAGACCTTATTTGTCAAAATAATGTTGAGATAACTGACTTGTCTCATGATCTAGACAGATCCCTTTAGTGAATGACCAACCAGAAAATGGCTGATTCCCTATCATTGTTTTGGGAAATAAGTTAAAAAGCTGACAGGTAAAATCCCACAGCCAAAGGATTCGATCAACTAACTGTGAAATACAAACGTTACCCAAATAAAACAGTTCTTTTGTTTTTGTTGAGAAATGATAAACATAAACGCCAACCTTGAAATCAACAATAATAAATGACAATATTCATGAGTAGCTGTATTGGTGGCCGAGTGGTTGGGTCGCCTGAGTCGGGATCAAAAGTCCCGTGTTCAAATCCTAGCTGTCCCCAATGTCTTGCTTTTTGGTAAGGACACTTTACACACATTTCCTGATTGGACCAAAGTTGCAACGGGTACCCGACTATAAAACAAACATTATTGTTAAGTTGATAAGGATTTGAGTACCTAACCGTTTTGTGTACTTTACAAGAGACTGAGAACGTCTGTGAGTGTCTCTTTTTGGCATGTCAAAGTGATTATAGAATACAAAACACGTACGGTGTAACGAATCGTGTTGTGCAGTGCGCACACTAGAGGTCATATGCATATTCATGTAGCTATTTATAGCACGGGGTCAGGAGAGATCGAGTACATTCCAGTGTGTGTCTCGTAGGGTCTGGGCAGTTCCGGCCTGACCTTGCATGCGTGTTTGCTATATCACGTGACACACCAGTCGTGCCGAGAAAGCACTAGAAGGAAGCTTCTCGATGGCTGATGTGTATAAATACAGAGCCCAGTCAGTGAGAGAGAGAGAGGTGTGTAGAGTGCGAAATTACTAAGGTTCATCAAGGGCGATACGCACGAGTGTTAGACAGTAGCTGCCCTATGCGTGTTCTGCGCCAGTACTTTATTGTATATATACTGTGTAATATAGTCGATCACCTGGATGAAATTCTGTGTTATTATTCGACTTGGAGGACTCTTGTTTTCATTTCTCCGCTATTGTGTGAGTCTCGTTCACATCCACCGCCTGATTGCAACTTATAAGTCACGACCACATCTACTCAACACTGAAAACTCATGACATCTGGCCTGTACCGTTCATAGATTAACACTGTTATAAATGCTTTTTATTACTTTTATTATTATCATTATACATCGGACATTGCTATTTTTTTCCTCCAGTATTTAACATTCACCACGTATCGATCCAGCGAAACCGCAAAGAAGCGGCTAAAACAGGTAATTTGAAATACTTTTAATGAGGATTCACAAATTTACAGCCACATAATGGGGTTTTATAATTGGCACAAATTCACCCTAGGGGTATCAGGCTTTCGAGCTGATCAAATATTCTCATTCTCCTCGTCATACTTTGCGCTGAAACTCCCTTTCACACAGTGCAGTAACTCGATCCTCAAATTACCTCAGCTTCCAGCTAATGCGGTATTTCGATCGTCGTCCAAATTACTGCCTTTTATTTAATTCAAGAGATATTATTGTAAGCACCATGAAGAAGAATAAAAACAACAACAAAAAACAAACAACAACAACAACGACGAACAAACAAACAAAGAAACAGAAAAGCATTTTCTCTTATTGCTTGATACAGTGGTAACAGCTAATTAGGTATTTTAAGCAAAATCACATGGCCTAGGGAACATCGCTCACATGTCATTATGGCTTTGTTTACTTGCTTGCGCATGGCAGACAAATCTGGACGAATGATGAGTTCTCAGACCTGTCACATGATATGAACAAAGCCACACGTGAGCCATGTTCCCTAGGTCATGTGATTTTGCTTAAAATACCTAATTCAGAAACATTCTCCATATGACGAAACACTGTTTTTTTCTTTCTCACTAAGATAATTTGTTGTTCATTTAAAAAACAAAAATGCCTCACATCTTACAGACAATAGAAGCAAAGGTGACTGATTTACTTTTTTCACAATGTTAATCTTATATCTCCTGCACTTGGCAAGCAAAATAGAACTAATTTAGCTACCAGGTATAACAGTCGGTTTTATTGTGGTGTCGTGGGCTAGCGGTTAGGCCCTCGACTCGGGATCTGAAGGTCCGAGTTCGAATCCTGACTGGGTCCCGACATTTTGTCCTTGGGAAAGGCAATTTACACACATTTCCTGACTACACCCAGGTTTGAATGGGTACCCGACTATAGACAGTGATTGATATTGTTAGAGTGATCAGGATTTGAGCGCCTAACAGGCATCCGCCTTGTATGCTTCCCAGGAAGCTGAGAACGTTTATGAGAGTCTTCTTTGGGTCTGTCGGGGTAATAATAGATTGTAAAGCGCTTAGAGCCTGTAATTACGGTGATAAGCGCTATATAACTATTCTCTATTATTATCATATGTAAATCACTAAGTTTGAAAAAAATGTATATATCATGATATACGAATCGTTTAAGTGCAATAAATCGACTTAACTGGTAAGCTATGAATGATCTGTGTGATCACTCTATGATTGGTGAATACTCGATGATTCACAACTTACGAGGACACAACAATAGTCTTTACTTGACTTTATAACGGTATTCCACAGTAAGGCCTAGTGTTATCTGAGCTAAAGTGCCTGTCTTAAGTCATCTCAAATGCCATCATTCTCTTTAAAGTTCTCGTAGTGGCAGCCACAAGGTGGCTGGACGGTGAAAAGAGAAGGTATTGTATAATGTAGATGCTGTTGAAACGCCTTATGACCACCTTAAATAGAGCCATCATTTTATACATAATGTCCTAACATGTAAGACTCAGTCTCTACCTCTAACTAACTCAATAGAGTAAAAGAAGCAAGGCACTGAAGAAAAGGAATGTCACTGATCACATTTTCAAACCTCTTGGTTGTTCCTAGGGGCAATGTCATCATCATCAGCATCATATCATTGTCATACATCAATGTCTCCATAATATAGGCCACAGACAAAGGTTTCTATTCCACCCGATTGTCCGATTGTTTAGCATGGTCATGCGAGATCCTTACCTTATCTTAGCATTGATGTACGAGCACTAGTTCTGGTGGTCTCCATAGCCTCTCTCCATGTGTATGTAGATTGCACCTTAGGATTGTTCTGTTTGATGGTATTCTTAAAATAATATCCTCTCCAATCCAATTATATCGTTACTACATGTACTGTGGTTCTTTTCATCTGTGCCACTGGTTGAAACAATCTGTTTTCTATACAAATGGCATTATAGAAGATACATATTACTTCGATGCTAAATCTAGCGATATTCAATATTTATAATTGATTACAGTATGTGACGGTGAAAGCCAATATGACTGTGTTGGGCTGGTTTATCATGCGTTTTTTTTTTTTTTTTCTGCACTCTCCTTTTTCCGTGTTCTGGAGTGAATCATTCAATCATATTAATGTTGTCTTATTCTTTTCTTCTTCTTTTTTCTTTTCAGAAATTCCCTCACCTCAGCCAGCATTCAACTCACAGTTTGTTCTCATCAGACTCAAATCTCTGTGCTAGTACCTAAAGGCAAAAGCTAGACACGTCTTCCAGTATTCCAACGCTCCAAATCTCTGACAATTCTGTTCGTTACAAACGAGCACCGAGCTTTCTATTATTACACAGTACTTAGTCTCTTTGCAACGATCATCGAGGCGCGGTTACAAGATCCGCTCCTCGCCGTAACTGTCCACTAACTAGTCTCCAGTGGTCAAATAAGTACAGGGCTTGACCTATTGTTGGAACTATTGTCTATATTACCTGTGGGTCAGCGACAG
Organism: Peronia verruculata; assembly: GCA_038406235.1. NCBI lineage: Eukaryota > Metazoa > Mollusca > Gastropoda > Systellommatophora > Onchidiidae > Peronia > Peronia verruculata. The sequence goes on along the minus strand of JBCAUA010083575.1, from coordinate 6,861 downwards.
CGTTTTAATCAATACAAAATCCGACTGTGCTGCTCGAAGCACCGCGTCCCTGCATTGAGTTACTACCTTTCAGTGATAATTATATCCCAGCAGTTTCAGAATAAAATTTGCTTTGTCTTGTATCAAAGTGCAAGCCTATTCCGCCAGTACTTGTCTACCTAGACATTCAACAGCTTGTATACTTACCAGAAAATACCGTAATTTTTCGGACACAACTCTTTAAATCATTTGTTCTTCCACTCACGAATTCACTAGCTCACAATGGAAGCGCTCTACATTCATATCGCCACCAAACTCGAGGCCATCCGTTACGGCAGATCAGGACCCTCGGGAAAGATCTTCGACGTCAACGAGCTGAAATCCATCGAACTCTGGCGAGCTGTCTTTGCCGAGTTTCTGGCTCAGGTGCTCTTCGTCTTCCTGGGCTGTGCCTCGGCCGTGGCCATCAACGACGCCAACACACCTGGCAGTGAGGTCTACCTGATTAAGGTAAGAGAGAGTTGAAAAATCATAATCTTTTCATTTTTTTTTTCTCATTAAATTGAAACAAATACCCAGCCTTAGCCCTGTGATCTCCATCAAGTTGACCGGGATGAAAGATAAACCCATGAATATATTACTACCATTATGACATACATACGTACATACATACATACATACATACATACATACATACATACATACATACATGCATACATACATACATACATACATACATTCTTGCATTTTTTTTCTATGTATCATCTGTCTCGATATCTCTCTTACTGTATCCTTTCCAATGCCCTCCTCGTTCCCAGCTCAGGATAAAATAACATAATGTCTCTCTCACAACTTTCCAGAAAATACAATTCTACTTACTTGAGATGTCCCGACTCTTTTTCATCCCCTCCACTTCCGGGCTCAGTCTTTTTCTGAAGTCCCTCAAACTGTGCAATGATGTTGTCTTCCAGCTTGGAGATCCTGGGAATGAGATCTGTCAGTTCCTGGCGATATTCCTTTAAGTTTGCGTGGATCTCTCTCAGTTGTTTGATACTGAACGACTCTAGTGGGATATTTTCAAGGTCTTGCAGAAAGTTTAGAAAGCTGGCTCTACTTTTCTCACAGGTGGATTTCTCTCTTTGCAAAGTGGATTCGATGCGCTCCTTAATAGTTGCGCCGAAAATCCCGAGTGAATAACGATCTGAATGTTTTCTCATCTCAGCCACCATGTCTAGAAGACGTCTGACCTGATTATGGCGAACTGACTCATCCCTGGTTTTATTGTCAAAGGCAATCAGGCGATTGTTGCACTTTTCTCGCATTTCTTGCAATAAGCCTGGTTGTTGCTCAATGAAATTTTCTAATGATAATCCATAATTGTACTTTGGCTTATACTTATCAGCATGTGTGGTGACTATTATTACTCTTTCTTTGACATAGTCAGGGCCAAATAAGGCCTCCAGCATTTCGATCAATAATCTGTCTCCCTGAGTGAGCTTTCTACCATATCGCATGACAATAAGGATTGCGTCAAAACCATCAGGTTGCGAGTCTAAAATCAGTCTTATCTTTGATCTTATATCAACCTCACTGCCCGTCCTTACCAGACCTGGGCTGTCCACAACACATAAGTTATACTCTTGCACTCTCGCCGCTGTTCCCTGGCATGTAGAAGTTTTCTTTACTGGAAATTTCTCCCGGCCAAAGATGGTGTTGCCTGTAGAACTTTTGCCATCCCCATCCATACCGACCAGGAGAAGCTTTGCAAAGTCCTCATCTACTTGTGATGCCATTGTTATTCTGAGAAGTAAACAAATTAGGTTTTTCAGATGAAAATGAAGATGAGATGTATAATGTGTAATGATTGAAATAAAGTATGCTGAAGCTATTTCACATTGCATTACAATTCCTATCAGGATTTGTCCAAGACAGAACTTGCATATTAATCCCTATCATTAAGGGAGATGTGATATTTTCATTTACGAAAGCTGCCCAATAGTCAGGAGGAAGAATTTTCATGATCACCGTCCCGGCTAACCAAAGGATAAACATATTTTAAAAGAAACTTACCAGTAGGGCAACGAACTATTTACATCAGAGGTACAGATTCAAGGGACAACAGCTTGGAGCATCGTTACTTGAAGCAGCAGTTTCCCTCTCTGATTCAATCACACATCCCTGGCCATGAATGTCTGCCTTGCCACGTTACACACTGAACAGGGAACACAAAGTCTAAATACATGTCATTGTATTCTAAACCAATCAAATCGCGCAGGGCTGAAATGCGTAAGCTAATTGCAGTTTAACGGGGCCACTCAACCCAGTTATATTTCTGGGAAACTCATAACGTCTCGCCTCCCTCTTCCCTGCACTTATTCCTCCCTCCAGTTGACTCTCTTCAAAAAGAATTTCATGTTGAAGTTGGATTTTCAGGTTGATATAGGCAGTACATATAGGTACATACAGTGGGCAAGTAAGTAGGCTGTAGGCAGGATGATATAATGAGAAGATAGGTTGGGGTAGAGGTGAGTTAGGTAGGCAGACTTATATATAACACTGTCTCTTTTCAAGTTCTGATGTATTCTGCCATAGAGATGCAATGCATGAGATTGCTTTTCTTGTGTTTCAATAGATCTATCTACTTCACATAATGTGTGACAACTGTTGTAAATTTCAGTTGTTGTTTTTTTTACTCGAAGTTACGAAATTAGACTGCTTAATTCAACAATTAATAGCACTGGACAAATCAGAAGGAACTAGTTTCATTCTGTTATGTCTCATGGTGCAGTAGCTCGGTTGAGGAAATAAAGCCAGACTTTTTGTCTTAGCTAAAGAATGAAGTGCAGAACTGTTAACGTTTACCAGCATCTCAATTACCCAGGACATATGACAATGACAAGGACTTTATCAACTTTCTACTGGTTGGAGGGGGTCTGTGAGGTCTGGGCCGGACGTCCCGCTCGCGTGATTTTTTTTTTGCACTTGGTTGAGCCACTTTGACCTCATTCCGTGTATTTTTAGCCCCGCTTTCCCTGGGAGCCCTGGAAAACCCCGCACCGAATTGTGGTGACCCTTGCACAAGGTCAAGGTCACAAGGTCGAAAGTGCGCTCATGCACGAACGCAGAGGAGGTGGAGGAGAGGGAGGAGAAGAAGAATTAGGCGATTTCTACACATTTACATTGCACATGTACAAAGTTTCTACTATGATGATTGTTTTAAATAACAGTTTCATTTTCGTGTGTTTTTAATGGTATCTAGTGCATTGTATTCTAGTTGTTTAAGTTTTGTAGGCCTAGATCTCTACATGTGGCAAAAAGCGTAGTGTAGAAAAGACAATATGATGATATTCATACACTGCTCTAGCGTAGGTCTATGACTAAGCGTTTTTACTCTCATTTCATACCAACTTAGATTTTTTTTACCATAGCCACCCAAGGACATACAATACGATTACACTACCGACCACTACAACCCATTATGATTTTTTTTTTATCACCACCAACACCATCATGACCACCACCACCACCACCATCATAACGACCACCACTATCATCATCCTCACCATCATAACCACCACCATCATCATCATCATCACCATCACCACCATCATGACCACCACCACCATCATCACCATCATGACCACCACCACCACCACCACCACCATCATCATAACCACCACCATCATCATCACCATATATGAGTATCTGTAATAAGTAAAAATGTAAAAACAAACAAAAAAACAACAAACAAACATGAAAAACAACAAAATATGTTATGATACAACAAATCAGTAATAATTTATTGCACAACTGTAACTGGAAAATGTATAGAAACATTAATCTAATTACTACAGTTACTACATGTACTGTTGCTGCTGCTTCTGCTTCTGCTACTACTACTACTACTACTACTACTACTACTACTACGACTACTACTACTACGATACTGCTACTACAACTACTACTACTACTACTACTACTACTACTAGTACAAAAAATATTTCACACTTCTATAGCGCATTTCTAAAAAGAAATTATTCAATGCGTTTTACAATAAATAATTCTCTCTCTGTCTCTCACTTAGTCTCTTTCACACAAACACTGAAACGCACAACAAACCCATAACACACACTAATGCAACATATTATTATCCAAAGAATATATATACCTAGTGTCCCAAAAAAACGGGCCCCAGCAAAATTGAAAGATTTTTCAATGAAACTTGCTGTGCTTAATTAACATTCAATTCAAATTTGAGAAATTTGCAAAAAAATAATTCATTGTGAAATCAACTACTTTTAAAGTACCAGTATACAAATAAAAAGTGCACAAAAAATTTACAAACAGTACAATGTATTTGAAAATAAACAAAGTGAACAATTGCAATTGGTGCTAAGCAAAATGTAATTGTAATTAATACACTCTGATTCAGTATTATTCATAATGATTGTTGTGACAGTCAGTCAGTATACTGACACATTTCGTAATTCCTATGAATAACATACATGAATTATATTGTAACATGACATGGTCACAGTTAAAAGATTAGGTATAGTAATAGTTAGGCAAGTGATATCAATAACAGAGCAATAAAGCCTTTGCAATTGGCTTATGAAGTCTTGAAAATTATAATTCAAGTATATTTTATAAATACACACCTATCAATGTGTGAAAATGCACAGCACAACAGAAGCAATGTCATTTGAGAGAAGAAGCTAGTCTTGTTTATAGTGCCTATGTATTGCTTTAATAGCACTGTAAGGCTGACATGTTCTCTAAAACATTGTATGAAGTCACAGAATACTATTTAACATTAAATCAGAACACATATATTTTCAAATCACATATCATTAAGATTAGTATTTGGGGTACCGTTTAGTAAATTGATTGTTCTAGAATGTAAGCCTAACAAGTAACTTATGAGAAAACATTTATTTTGCTGAATGTGTTTTGCCTAAACTCTCATTATTAGAAACACAAACTGATAAATTATGTGGTGCTTTCCTTTTTGGTATTACAGCCCTCAAAATTTCTTTATTTTTGGAGCCAGTTTTTTCCTGAGAAGACAAAAAACTTTTTGTAGGTCTGCCAGCTCTGACAATGTTTCTACCTCTTGGCTTATATTTTCTCCTAGCAACGGCAGTTGGTTGAATACCAATCCGCTTGGATGAAGCAATTAGTTTGCCCTTTGAAGAACAGCCAGAGTACTTTCCAAATGAGCAAAGAGCAGAATACCAGTGACTTTCAGTATTAATTTTCTGCACTGTATTCAAAAACATATCCACTGCTGGTTCAAAATACTGTCTATCACTTTGAAGAAGGTCTTTTACTAAAGTGGCAAAATCATCAATTTTTTTCAATTTTTCCATCAACGGTTCGTCTACAGAAGAAGTTTCATTGGTTGCCTCTGATGAAAGTGCTACATTTAATAATGGCTCATCATCATTCACATTCATTGCATTTGAATGTTCGCTTTCAGCAACCATTTCCAGTTCTTCTTGTTGCTGTTCGACGTCATTTCTAGATACAGTGGCTGACCTCAAAGGGGCAAACCAATCTGTAGCCATTTTCTTGCCTGTTGCTAGAAAATAAAAGTGATTTTGTTCCTGTGGAGTTATAGGTAAAAAGTTGAGTGATCCCACCCCAAAATGAACAACAATGGCAGCTTGATGTTTGCATCCACCCCCATTCCATCCTTTCACACAAGTACAAATACCTAAATCCATGTCAACAGCATATGTCACATTTGCTTGACTTTCACTCTTGACTAAATATGTGTCTTCTTCTACAGAAATGCTGTCTTTTGGAATTGAAACAAACCCATCTTTGACTAATGCCTTCTTTCTGTTGGTGCATCGGCCATTGGCAACATCAATGAGAAGACGGCAGTAAAAATCTTCTAGATAGGATGTTACAAAGTCAATCAGCTGAAGAATGTTGTAGGCTTTTGTACGATGTAACACCTTATCCTTAAAGATTTTCATTGCTGCTTCCACATAATTATTTGTGTTATTGCCTCTAACAAAGAGGTTTTGTCTATAAAAAAGTGCCCACTCTTCCTTTCTACAATAAAGGTTATTTACATATTCTACAAATTTTGGGTGTGCAGCACACTTCTGAGCAACAGATTGAAGGCAAGCTTCAATCTCCTCCTCCGACTTTGCAGTCAACATGGCCTTCACCTGAAAAAAATAATCTGGCCTGTACTGTTTTTTAACAGCATGTTTACTGTCCCACAACCATCTCCACGCTGCCTGAAGTACATGGAATGAGCACAACAGAAGGGTGGATTGTGGGAAAACACAAGCTAAGGCCTTACGGAGGGCTTCACAGTCATCTGTCATGATCACTTGTGGGTGACCATGACTCCCAAACGCCCCGTCTGGTAAGATAGACAGATAGAGATTTAAAGCTGCATGGAGAGTAAGAAAACTTTCTGAGGTAGTCAATAAACAACCAACTGGGACCCCCCCTGCTGAACAGTGAGTTAACAACAGAAACACCCTAACACCATGGCGATCACAGTTTCCTGTTGAGTCGACAAACAACATTTCAGAAGATTGTTGAACATGAACAAGAATTCGCTTCATAATTGGTGTAATAACTGCTAGCACTATCTGTTCATTATCTGTTTTTTTCCATGCTGCATCGCAATTGTTGCCCTTCAGACTCTCTACTGTGTCTGTTAGCCTCTGCTCTATGTTCTGTCCACCTTGTTCTCCATAAAGGTTAGTGAACTGTTTCTGATACAGCCTGTAGGATAGAAATCAACTGTATTGTAATGTTTGATTTTGTGTCAGTTTGTTCATCATCATCATCATTTTATAAAATAGAGAAAGACTGTCCAACCGGCAACTAACACAACAATTTAGAAAAAAAATT
>JBCAUA010083564.1:0-10695 GCA_038406235.1 Peronia verruculata | reverse complement strand
CCACCAACAACAACAACACCACCGCCAACAACAACAACAACAACAACACTACCAACAACAACAACACTACCACCACCACCACCACCACCAACAACAACAACAACACTACCGACAACAACAACACTGCCAACAACAACAACAACAACACTACCAACAACAACAACAACAACAACAACACTACCACTACCACCACTACCACCACCACCACCACCACCAACAACAACAACAACACTACCAACAACAACAACAACAACACCACCACCACCAACAACAACAACACCAACACTACCAACAACACCACCACCACCACCACCACCACAACAACAACATATCGTATCTCATTCTGTCTCCCGTGAAAAGGTAATTTTATTTGCTAGAAGGAAATAGAAATCACAAAGAAAACAAACGTTCTTTACACACATACGGAATAATGACATTGTTGTGTTTTTGACAAAACCGTGTTTGTATGACAATTTTATGTTCCTACCTATTCCAAATTGGCTTTCTGTAATATTAGAAAAAAACCTACTCCACTACTCCAGTCTCTCAAAACTAAATTTTTGAATGTTTTGTGCTTAATAGAAAAAACTACAAAAACGAAATCACCTTATCCTGGAAACAGACATTATCAGTGAACAGATATATTCTCAAAGTGAGTATGAATTCTCGCATATGTACTCGTCCAAATGTTTCCGCTTCTGTCTTGTCTGACGCTTCATGGAAGGATGGTTTCTTCTGTGTGTATGTTTGTGTGTGTGAGTGTGTGTAAGTGCTTGTATGTACGCCCCACATGTGTGTGAGTGCAGATTGCATGACACCAAGACAAACCTAACGATGTCTGAAGCATTTTGTTTCTCTGTGCGTTCTACACTAACAAATACAAGCTTCTCTTCAGGCGTCCTGGGGATTAAAAAAACAACAACAAAAACCAACAACACACAGAAGGGTACTTAAAGAACGATAACAGGAACTCAATCTCTGTTTCTCTCTCTTTTTTTTTCTTTAAAACTCTCCTACTTTCACTCTCTCTGTCTATCTCTGTCTCTCCCTTACTCTCTGGTTCTTCCTCACTCTCTGTTTTTACTCTTTTTCTCTCTGTTTCTCCTCATCGTTCCCTTATTTCACTCCCCTCTCTCTCTCTTTCCTTCCCTTTCTCTCATTTTCACTCTTTCTTCTTCTTCTCCTCTATCATTATCTCCTTTCCTTCCCCTCTGCCTCTCTCTTATCCTTCTCACTTTTTTTCTGTCATTCTATTCTTGTTCTCAGCATCCATCTCCCCTATCTCCATCCATCTCCTTCATTCTTTCTATTCCCTTTTTATTCTTCATCCCTCTCTCACTCTTTCACCATTTTTGTATCTGTGCATTCGTTGTTTGTTTTGTACCCCCCTCCCCCTCTTCTCTCTCCTAGGTCTCTCCCTCTCTCTCAATGTCCATCTGCGCTATCCCTCATCCCCTCTTTCCCCCTTTTTTTCAGAAATCTTTTCATCCCTCTCAATCAAGTCAAGTTTTGGAAAGGCACTTCAATCTCATACACAAAGAGATGATCTCGGCCTTTATTTGTAACCATGTCACACTGTGGTAAAGTTAGTAACGCTCCACACGTGTTTATAAGCTCACATTTCATCCCTCTAAATATTCATGTATTTTTCTTTTCTTTTTGTCTTTTTCTTTTTCATATTTCAAATGAAATATCATGTCTGGTGTATCTTGTGCTTTCAGCTAATGGCATGACTGTGTTAGGACTGTTGTTATTTTCTTATGTTCCTCTCTTTTTCACCTCTCTCTCTGTCATCGGGAAATCCCATCGTTCACTTTTCTGGCTCTGACACTTTTGATGAAATGTTTAAGTACGAGTGACCCTATTTGTTTATAAAGCGTGCACCTTTTCTGTGTTCATGCATGTGGATGTGCCATGGATCCACCATCGGTGGTGAGTGTGTCAACACATGTAAAAGCATCTGTGTCAGTAATGTGTACACATTACGCGTATTTTCTGTGGACAACTTGTATGTGTTAACGTATGTGTACTTTACTCTTCACCACTGATGGGCAAACTATCCCTGATCGTGTGCTCACGCTGGACCAGGGGATTGTCTATCTTGGCATGGCCCGTTGGGCGAGCGCATTGTCAATGCATGTGCACGTTTTGCCCGCCGGGCTGTCCATTTGGATTGGCAAACGGCCCAAGGCTCTCGTGTGAGTTCCACATTTGTCTTGACAAGAGGGACAATTCACTGAATCTATACACAGAAGACTTAAGTGGCCGCCCTGTCTCTTGTCAATGCTTATCCTCGTTTTGTTTGCGTCTGTGTGTTTGTATCAGTGTGTGTATGCGTTTCCTTGTTTGTCTGTGTACCCAATCTATGTGCCTGGAATTTGTTCAACATTTCTCTTGACACGAAATACTTTTTCTCTAACGTGTGCGCAGTCAGGTTGAGTGGCCCTGAATGTTTTTTGTCAATAATCAAGCTCGTTTGTGCACGTTTGTGTGTTTGAATGTTTGTTTCTATGGAGAACTGGTGCAGAGAAGGCGCCTCACAAGCAGATCAGAGCCACTACAATGATATTATGTATTTGCTAAAGCTTAGCATATTTGGGGAAGATTCCATGTCCTCACTATATAACCAACCGAAACATTCCTGAAGGAAGGAGTGTATGATTCAGGTAAGAATATTATCTTGAACGGTGCAGAAGTTCCTTTCTGCCATTAAAGGTACACTTATCAAGCTGATTCACTGTTGCTGACCCTGCCTTGTTGTAATGCTAGCTGTGAGTGATATTTTTGTCTGACTGTAATGTGAATGTGTCTGTCATAAATCTTTATGCTGTACATCATCAGCTGTGAATGAAATTTCCTTTTCGAGGACTATTCAAGTTTATCTTATCTTATCTTATCTTTAGATCTCTGTGAAAAGAATCTGACGGTCTTGAAAATGGACCCCAGTATTTCCGAAATCATGTTCCCCGAGTCGGTAGGACTAAAGTCAGGCAGTACAATAAGCCCACTGTCCCAGTTTGAGAACCACTAGCCCTATAGACTGGGACAAAGGGACAGAGATAAAAAGATGAGACAAAAACCTTTAGAGTCCAAAATATGATCTTTGAAAACTGAGAGGTACCAAACATTTTTGTGAAGAATAAATCGAAAGGCCAAAAATTGTCCTGGTTTAATTTTTTTCATGATCACGGTCTGGGGTTTTAGTTCTGAGTTTCCACTATCCCGTCTAAACAAGTGCCGGAAATAACATCAACTGGTGTCCAAAGAAATGGTTTGAATCAATAACTTCTACAAACAAAAACCACACGGGTCTTCAAAACAACATTTCAGTTTTCTCCCATCTGTAAAAAGGGGGACATAATCATGTCCATGGTCTTCATCAGAGTATTTTGCTTGTCTGTCTGTCAGCCTGTTTATTGTATTGAGTTAGTGTTCACGTTTCTCCTACTTTGTTTGTAAATTGCTGGTGTTTGTCCAGTTTTCATGTGCCTAATCAGCTCTGTTTACTTCTGTTTTTATCTGTTTTCCTGTTCGCCTGTCTGTCCATGGGCTTGTGGGATTGTTTATTTATTGTTTATTTATTTTATGCCATATCCTTATTTATCTATATATTTATTATAAATTATCTACTTATTTGTTTTGTTTATTGACATTATTTATGTATTTGTTGGTTTAACGTTTATGCATTATTTATTTCTTCTTCTTTTTTTTTTTTTTTTGATAGCCTCTGATTCATCTCTTGGCCCTATCAGTCAAATGTTTATCTGTCTGTCCATCCTCCGTCTGTTTGCCTAGTTTTCTGTTCACTTGCATTGTTATCTGTCTCTCCCCCTGTCTGTCTGTCTGTGTGTCAGCACGTGCGTGTAGCTAAGTGCCAGATTGTAGCCTGCACTTCCATTCCCTGGTTTGTTTGTCCACCCGGCATTGACTTATTTTCTGTCTCTGACCTCAATCTTCTGGCCAAACTTCGAGCTTTTCTTCCTGTCTGTCTCTCTTTCTCTGTCTGTCTGTTTGCCTATTTGTCTGTGTATCTCTCTGTCAACCAGTAGCCGCTCTGCATCACACTGTTGTTAATTAATGCCTTTTTTTCCGTCTGTCTGCCTTTCTACTTTCTCCCTGCCTCTAACCTGTCTGTTGCACTGTTGCATTCCCAGAACTTTACCTTATTTAGATTCCCTGGGCTGTTTCAACCTATTTCAGAAGTCCATCGTTCTTAGCTATAGTGTGTTTCTATAGCATGGTCAATATGTTCCCTCTACCCGATGCCTTTCTGTCCGACTATCGGTAAGTCTATGTTAACCCTTGATGTTCCTGTTGACATCTAGCCCTCACTAAGTCACCACTCAAGTACGGCGTGTCCTCTGCTTTAATCGCATTTCGGACACCAAGCCATGTAAATGTTGAATACCCTCAGTGAGATATTTCAAGATCGGTCACAATACTATAACATCAATGAGGCGTTCTAGTTCACACGCTGATCTGTGCACATACTCTGTGCAAGACTGGTTAGTCCTTGACTAAAGATAAGTATTCAGACGTATCCACACTATCTATAAATTTCATGCGTAAGCGACACGCCATCGGTCATGTATCTAATCTCAAAATACCCCATTTGCTTCTGCATCAAACCCAGCATGAAAATGAAGCACCACCAGCATTTAGAACCTCAGAAATACCCTGGGCCATGTGATACACTTCAGTCATTCAAGTCTCCTCATCAAACTGCAAACTGAGATCAAAATAGAATTCAATTTTTCTTTTGATCTTTATATTGATTGTATGGATCTCCGGCTCCTTGGTTATCAAACTGTAGTTGTTAATTCGCAGCCTGAGATTTTCTAGCATGTTTAACATTTCCATTTTTTTTCCACACTTCTCCACTTGGGGAGCCATGTCCATTTTGCATGGACACAACTCAGGAATCTGTTGCTTAGTGTGTAAAAAAAAAAAAAAGAAAAAAGAAAATTCATTTTCTGCTTTAAGAAAATCACTATAATTATGTCGTCCAAAGTTCGTCTTAAAAGGCGTAGAGCCATAGAATTAGGATTACTAATGTTAAACCCTTGATGTTTATGAATATTTAAAACAAATTCTCATAAGGCCATTAAAAGGCATCCTAGTTGTTATTTTGACCAGCTGTGTAATCTCCAAATGACTTGGTCTGAAAACGATTTAACATCCTCTTTGCTTCTCTCTCCAGTCTTTCTCTCCATCTATCATTCATGTTGTTCTTTCAGTCAGGCTGCGATTACAGTCAATTCGCATGTCTTCAGCCTGGTATGAAACAAAATTGTAATACTTCAAATGACATCAGAGATTCTTAAAAAAAAAAGACGAAAAAACAATAACAAAAACAAAACAAACAAACAAACAAATCCTAGGAGGTTTTCAATCACAAATGTATTAATGGAATAACATCAAAATTAAGTGTGACAACTTGTGGAATGAACGGGCAACATGATGCTAACAAGGTTTTCCCTCACACAGACACACATCCGACAAAACAGGGGGCGCTGTAGACTTTTTCTCCGATCAAACTTTCTTTCCTCTGCACGACCAAATTTCTGGTTGAGGTGTTACACCTCAGCAGTGAAACGTTGTTCGGCGTCAGACGTAGGTTCATATCCACAAACTCTTACAACTTGGTTAGCTGAAAATACATGGTTGAGAATGTAGGGAAAATATTGAGAGGAAAAAAGTGGAAATTAGATGGAACCATTCAAAAGCAAAGATCTTTTCTGATTTTTTTTTTTTAGTCAAATTTTTAATATTAAAAATTGCAAGAATTGAAGACGCTAATATCCCTGGTCAATAAAGAGAGATGGATAGAAAGAATATCTAATCAAAAGAGAACTAAGCAAGGGAAAGAAGGAAGGAGAGAGAGAACGGGGAGGGGAAGACGGGGTGGGAAAGAGAGAGAGAGAGAAAGAGAGAGAGAGGGAGAGTGACAAAAGTAGAGGGGCGAGGAACACAAGAGAGAAAGAAAGAAAGAAAGAAAGAGACAAGTGTATAGAAATACTGCATGATGGGACAGGACAGGAAGAAGGGAAGAGAGGAGGAAGGTATAAAGAGAAAGAAAGAAAGACAAAAGGAAAAGTCAATATGAAACCGATTCTAAGAAGGAACGAGATGAAAGGAAATCAAGAGGAGACGAAAAGTCCAAAAGATTTAAAGTCAGTGTACAAAAAGTAAAAAAAAAAAAAACAACTCTCCCATTTCTCGCCCTGCTTAGACCCTCCCCCCCCCACCTCTCAGCCCCCCTTTCTTCTCCGCCCACCCCCCCCTCCTCCCTCCCCTCAGGCTCCACCTCTGTAAGTTTAGAACCCGTGTAATGAGTAATAGATCACCGGCAAATCTAAACAGGCAGAAATAGGAGTAAATAGTCATAGGCGGAAGAAGAAAAAAATCCAATCGGTCTCGGCTGGGGCTAAGACAGAGGAGAGAGAAGATAGTCAGCATTCAGACACTTAGATCGGGGTGTAAATTTACACTGTTACCCCGGGGGTGTGGAGTAATCTTCTACTTTGGGAGATAGAGAGCCGGAAGTGTGTGTGTGTTGGGGGGGGGGGGGGTGGATGGTCTAGACCAGAAATCTCGGATGAAAGCATCAGCTCCTCACGTTACCGACTCACACAATCTTCTTGTCTTAGACCTTGTGTGATTCACTGCTCATCATTTTCTCTCTCTCCCGCTTTTTCTTTCTTTATTTCGCCTTCTCTCTCTCTCTCTTTCTGGACAGCATTTTTTAGTTATTCATTCTCTCTCTCTTTACACTCTGTCACTATTTTCGGTCTCGCTTTCATTTTCTTTTTAATCTCACAATTATCGTGCCTTCAATTTTATCTACCTCTCTCTCTCTCTCCTAGTCGTCTCATTTTATTGATGTCTATCTTTCTCTCTATGTCTTTCATTATCTTACACTATACTTCTTTTCATTGTCTATGTCTCTCTCTTTCTCTCTCTCTCTCTCTCTTTCTCTCTCTCTTACACACACAACTACACTTCCTCTATGATTTTTTCCTTTCAGTTAAAATAGAATTGCCAGACAGACAGACAAAAATATGAGTTGATGTACAGACCAAATATACACACAAAAATAAATGAGAAATGATACATAGAATAATGGACAGATATATAATATATATGTATAAAGACAGAGAGGTTGCTAGAATGTCGTAGGCGAATGATTACTATGATGTCGAGCAATCAGAGGCCAATGAATATCTAGATTTGAAATTTCACACCACTTTAACAATAGCAAGTATTGACTTCAGCCGGATAATAACTACTTATTGATGAATATTAAACCTTGCCGGAGTATTAACCGATCCATCCATCCATCCATCCATCCATCCATCCATCCATCCATCCATCCTCCTCATCTGTGCCATTAGGCAGCTTTAATCCACCCTCAGTATCTTCAGTCCAACGCCCGTGTAAACCGAAATTGGGCGAGGCTGTGATTGGTGGCGGTAATCGAACGACTGAGTTTATATCTAGACGGACATGATTATGGCTTACCTACCACAAAAATGTGACTACATCAGATTCAAGATGGTGATTTAGCAGATTAGGAAAAAGATAATCTCTCTTCTGCAAAAATTAATCATTTTAATGCAGATGCTGTGTAAAACTAACTTCTAATCTCCACATTTGCGTGGAAACACACACACACACACACAGACACACACACACACAGACAGATAGACAGACACACACACAGGCACGCACACACACAGACACACACACACATAGAGAGAGAGAGAGAGAGAGAGAGAAAGAGAGAAATGAATAGGAAATAAATCTAAGCAGAGAAGACATGAGATCTTTTACTTCTGACACCTATTGCTCGCTGTTTCCTAAAATAGCACACAGTTATGTTCGATGACAGGGTCAAACTTTGACCCATCATTAAACGAAGTCGTTAACTGAAGATAACACTGAATGAAACCACTTCTTGTATCTTTCAATTGATTCTTTATATTGAATCGGATTTTCCACTTAACCGACAGCTGCAAAAAAAAAAAAAATCATATAAATGGAACAGATCTACGTGTTCCCTTCTTTTACTCGGAAATGGGAGACTCTTCCCTTGACATGTAGTGCTGTCCACGCAACGTGCCTATTAAGCGTAATTACTTGAAAATGGAACTGATTTCCTCCAGACAGGAATCTAAGGGGGGTAATCGAACATATAAAGGGACTCAACTCATTTTATTTGGATTCTCTTTATTCATTTAATACCTGGCAATTGCGTTTTCTTCCGTTATGATGACGAAAGCCCCTTATCTTCCATACATCGTTGGTATGGTCATGATTATGAACAATATGTATGTTACATTGAACCTTAACTATCTAAGGCGTCAGTCGTGTACCTTGGCAATATCAGTTGGATGGCAAGTATATCGACGGGTTTGTGTCCTTAGAATGTATAGAATGGTATGATGAAAAAGAGGGTTAAAATGATGAGTCTAGACTGAACTTGGAACGATAGAGTTGGCTCTAGTCTCTCTTCCTCTCTCTTTCTTTCTTTCTCTCTCTCTTTCTCTATCTATCTATCTCTATCTCTATCTGCATTCTTATCCTTCCCCACTATTTCTCTCTGTCTTCACACCATATACTCGTACCTGTCTTGCTAAATCCCTATCTACATTGTATTCAACTACTACTGTTACTGCTACTATTACTAGTACTAGTACTAGTGTTACTACTATTACTACTACTACTACTACTACTACTACCAGTTGTAAGAAATTTGAAAACACACACACACACACACAGAGAGAGAGAGAGAGAGAGAGAGATCGAGAGAGACAGAGAGAGAGACAGAGAGAGAGAGAGAAGAAGCCTTATTATCTCTCTCCCTCTTATAATTAGTTGACGCCATTTTCTTCTATGTTCTTTACCTTGACGCAGAAGAATTTACTCTTTCATTTTTTCCCCCAATTTTTTTTGGTCCTCATTTCGTTTTAAATAATTTTCTGCAAAAGATATGATGAATACCCTAGATCTGACAAGGCCAATAACCTCTGGGATGGTACAAAAGAAATACATTTCAATAGCCTTTTTTGCTCCATCAAGATCTCTTTTATGTCTTTAGTTCGTTTTCTCTGTAACACACGTTCTCCCATCCCTCCCCCTTTTTTTCCCACTTGAGCAGAGATTGCGAACATCTGAGTAACTCTATTGTACGACAGTCCCGCTTCTGTATGAGCACTCACTCCTGTGTGATCTTCGTCTGACCTTGAGCTCTCACCTTTATGTCTTCACTCTGTCTTGCCAAGTCGCTTTGATAAATTGTAGAAATATATAAGATTGGATAAGGACCTCTGAACGCCTGACAGACAGCCGTTATTGTATGCTTCCCAGAAAGCTGAGAACATCTATGAATGTGTGAGTGTTAGGTCTGTTGGGGGTAATAATAGATTCCAGAGGCTTGAAATCTGTACTGTACAATGACAGGCGCTGTATAAACTGTCTTTCTGTTACTGTGATTTAATTCACTCTGGACTGGAAAAGGTAAAACGTACATAACACAATGTATGTATATTTGTAAAGTACCAGAAGACAATCGACGACCTCCCTGGGGTATTTTTTGAATATGACCCTCCGACATTAAGTGTGCACACATCGACCTTGATATTTTGGTTGCTCAAGCACCCTCGCGAGTTTTTTTTTTTTTTTTATTCAATTATTACTGCAGTTCTAGAACAACGTCAAAGATAGATTATGTGCATACAAAAACAGAACCATATGTAACAATGTTGTAGCCCAAATTTCATACGGACCAGCAGCTTTCAAGTCCAAGCATCTGTTGTGTTTTTTTTTTTATTTTAACAAATTTATGATGTAGAGACTTTTTTTGTTGTTGTTGTTGTCTTTTTCTCATAGTTTATATGAAATGTCATAAAATCTTTTTGGGGAAAAATGAGCATAGGGAATGGTTGGGGGCAAATGTACCTAGCAGCGTGAAAATATTGAGTGATTATAACATATTTGACAATTTTTGTTTTCTCCAGCTGTGACGGTAGGTAGGGCGATGTTGAGGTGGTTTGATACAGAGATCACATGGATAACAGAGTTAAAAGCGGGGGGAGGGGGGGGGGGGGGCTGGGAGGATCAGGAATGATGGACAAAGGAAGAGAGTGCAGTAAACAAATGGAAGGGGGAGGGGAAAAGAAAGGAGAGAGGGAAAAAAGAGCAGAATGAGGGAAAGAAGGAAAACAGAGGAAAGAAAAGTGAAAAAATGGAATGACATAAAAAAAAATATGTCAGGTTCCGTCTAGCTGATGTCTAAGACACACACACACACACACACACGCGCGCGCGCGCACACACACACACAAACACACACACACACACACACAGAGAGAGAGAGAAATAGAGAAAGACTGATGAAGATATGAAGAAGGTAGAAAGCATAAGAGAAGAGTGATATTGAAAAGACGAGCCTCTCATTCCAGCCAACCTCCAGAACCTTCGGCCTGTGGTCTGGGGTGTATCAAAGGGGTGAAGGCCAAAAAGAGTCAATGGGAAGATCGATAGAGAGGAAGCCATCGATTAGCTAGAGATCTTAGATACGGACATTTCAAACATGACCTGGCTATAACATCACTACAACAGCAGCGACAACAACAACAACAACAACAACAACAACAACAACAACAACAACAACAACAACAACAACAACAACAA
>JBCAUA010083553.1:0-10695 GCA_038406235.1 Peronia verruculata | reverse complement strand
ATCAGCAGTTTTTCTCGCATCATAGTGGTCATCCAGTGTCCATCCCTGGCACTGGAACTCATGATATTGCTAGGAGATGTGATATTCAAGTGATTTTTGCACCCTTTTCCTATATATATAATCAAATCGTGATGATCTATGGCTTCATTTAGCAGCCAGGTGGAGCCAAATCATGACAATCCTGTTGAATGACCATTAGTCAAAGAATGGACTTATTGACTTTTTGATACCATTTTTACACGCAGAAAAGGCAGTACTTTTAAGACAAAACAAAAGCGCAAAATTGCATTTTTTGGGCAAAATCCACATTTCAGGACTGTTTTTATTTGTAAATTAAACTTGTTGAAATTTTCATTGCGGTTTTCCAAGTCAATATTCTTAATTTATGGCAAGTTCCATGCTGTTTGAGCGATTATAACTATATGGTTGTTAGGCAAATGTGTGTCTGAACTTCTATGAGCATGTCCTCAAAATGACGGATTTGAATATGCATGAGTTTATAGAGCCAGAACTTTTTAAAATTTCAACCAGTTGGCTCCATTTTTGTTTTTATGCCACCATTACACCAGGCATTTCTAAGACATGCATACGACTCTTGCAAAATTTCTGTCTCATGACTCATTTCAAGCTGGATGGTCACATTTATGATTTCTCAAACACACCAGTTTAAATTATTTGTGATCAGATACAAATCACGAAAGCATATGAAGCATCTAAGCATCATGAAATCCCCACACTTTTCAAGAAGCAATATATACGCTCTAAAGCTTGACGTGAATTTGCCATTCCTATTCCTATAAGCAGTAGAGCATAGGCCACCATCAGCAACAGAAATTTATGGTTGTACAGCCACAAATGTCTTGACACTCTAGTCCTTGAGCTGTGGACATAAATAATTAAATAAATCAAAACTACAAAGATTTTTTATATATGGTACAACTGAGACAGATATGCATTTTCTTTCACTGAGCACATCATATTACTCATGGGTATACCACTGATGGCAATTTCATCGTCTAAAAAGCTTCCAACAAAAATATTGTATGTTGCTATACAGTCTTACTATTTAATAAGTTTGTTCAAACTTTATTTTTTTATTTTGAGAATACATGTACACTTTAGCAGACAGAGAGATACAGTGAAACTCACTGACAAAAACCACAAATTCTTATTCATAACAGAATTACTTTGAATCATCATTTTTGCGCTCCTTAAAATAAAACTTCCATTATTATAAAATAGCCTTTTGGAATGATCGTTCTGCTACAGTGCATACCTGATATATCAATATGTAAGGGTCCAGACATTTTGTGTTGATATAACAGAAAGTTGATATAAGAGAAACCTCTCTAGGATAGTGTTCTTTTGTTGCAGTGATGGGTTACTACAATAATAGCAAGTAATAGTGTTGTATCTTGACGCAAGGGGAAGCAACCGTATCTCTATCAAATTTTTTATAGTTATTGCCCTTGATCAGACAAAAAAAAAAAATAGATAAAATCCACACTGTCCTTTCATTTTTTAAACTTTTTGTTATGATATTTGGCCCTGAAAGGGACTGTCGGTAGATCTTGCGCGCGGGAATGCAAAAGGCAGGGATTAGATCTACTACTGATACAAGTGATTCCTAACGATCATATGAAACACGAGAAACCAGTTCATTGCACAAATCAGACTAGATCTAGATCTAGACAGCACGTGGGTGGATGCGTAAATGTGTCACATGTTGATCTACACAAATACACACAACAATCCTTTCCCCCTGATGACAGTACGGTAGTGCAAACTAGACACAAGCCTCTTTAGTTTTCCTTCCAGCGGAGCCGTCAGGTCCCATGGGGTTTTGTGTAGGTCTGTTGTGCCCATTACTACTCTCCTTCCCTGATTACCCAGCGTGTCACAAAAAGGGCATGTGGCTCTCCTGTTATAAATTCTAGTTTGAGTGAGCGAGGAGGGATGAGGAGATTTCTTGTACACAAAAACAAGGCCTGCACGGCTTTGCGAGTTTGATCGACATGTCAATATAAGAGAAATCAAAAGCAGAGGATGTTGATATAGAGGAATCTATTTACTAACAATAAAGAGGGAAAAAATCTGGACTTAGTAAATCAAGTTGATAAAAGAGAAATGTCTTTCTAAGCAATGTCCATATAAGTGGTGTGCACTGTATGTAATTTGTCATTCTTATTATTAAATAAAAACCTGAGCTGATATGATATCACTTTTCTTTCATACAAAGGCATAACCTTACACTAAGCCCAGGTCCAGATCAACCTCTTCAGACAAAGAGATCATCCATGAGCGCATCAAGTACCTAAAAAGTGTTGTATTGCCTGCCCTTCACTGTGACACAATAACTCAGAAAGGTAAAGCCTGAAGCACAAACGTGTAGAAATAACACACCGACCCTCCCTCATTTCACACTTCACCCACCGCTCATGGTCCTAATTGAGTATGATGTACCATGTGAGGATGTGATGTACTACATTGAGTGTGCAATGCTATTAACATTTCATTGCCATTTATAGCCACAAAACTACAGTATAAGAGGGTTTCATCTGCAGAGGTGAATGGTGTAATCATACGTAACTGTACCAGCAGATAGACTGGCCTTCCAATTCTTCAGCCACACAAACATCAGCTAAAACAGTTGTGCTTGAAAAAGTAGGACATCTGCAAAAACTTGACTTTTGTCTAATGGGAATTCTTTCATAGAAGGTAGAGGTAGTAATATATTTCAACCATAGACCTATTTTTCCACACAGGTAATAGTATATCTCTACATTCTATGACTGAAACCACCCTAAAACACCCGTGGATGCAGTTTGATTCATAGGAATACTTTTTAAAGATTATTAATAATAAAAGTATGTCTATGGTTTAATTACCTTATTGCCTCCCCTGGAAGAGTTGTAAGTTTTGTTTGATCAGGACCCTGTTTGATCAGATTGTAGACTCTAGTCAATTTTGGAGTATCCGATATATATATGTACTTTCTGCAGGTGTCTGACTTTTTATTAAACCTTCATCAACTTCATGTATCAGTGTCTTCTGAAATTTGTTCTCTTATGCTTTGACATGTTTAGTTCAATGAATTCACCACAAGGCCTTGATCTAAAACTAGATTTAAAATCAATCTGAAGAGTCATGTTGATAGATTTTGACTGTTCTCAGTACGAAACTGAAGAAAGCCTATCAACTTCTTAATACTGCATCTCAAGAAACACTGTCAAGCACAATTGATTTGGCTGACCGAATCCTGCAAGTGTGTAGGTTATGACTGAAAGTACAAAGACCAATGGTATTCTAGTTTTCTGGTAATAAACAATGATGAAATCACAATACTCTTGCACACAGACATAAAAGGCCTACATAACATACTCACAAACTATGTCATACTCGATTGGGATTATGAGCAATGGGTGAAGTGTGAAATGGGGCAGCATAGTGTATGATTTCCATACTCTTGAACCTCGGGCCCTGCCTTTCTTATTGTGTCGTAGTGCTGGGCAGTACAACACACTGTGAGTAACTGATGTGACTGCAGATGATTTCTTTGTATGAAGAAATTGATCCAGCCACTGAGTCTTGGTACAGTAAAACATGAAAGAAAAATGCAATCAGGGAAGCAAAAGTCTTTCAATACTAAGGGAAGATTTCGTGTAAGCCCATAGTTTCATTTTATATTAACAATGACAAAATAATTACAAAGTACAATGATATGTAAAAAGATTGTTTCGTAATAATGCAAGCTTTGATCTGGAGGTTTTCGTTGTATCCATTTTAGAGTGTATTCATCCATTTAAATCCATAACCCAAAACCCAATCATATACATTAAACATCTGAATTTTGCACACTACGTAGAAAGAGATTAATGACATTTACAAAAACATGAAACTAATAATAGCATTTGTAGCGAGCAAGATATAAAAAAAAAAAAATGTATCAGTTCTACAACAAAATGTTGAAAGAGATCTGTTTATAATGATACACATTACATTAATCACAATATTAGCACAAACAGAGCTGGAGATGGACAACATCAATCTCAAGTTCTGAAAGTATCACACTTCAAGTTCTGAAAGTATCACACTTACACTGACTGAACTCTGCTGTTTTCTTCTTTATAGACCAGGAGATATTTCACTTGTATAACATCATTATTTTGAACCACATAATACTTTTCAGGCACAGCATCTGTAATATGAGATGCTTGAGCTCTTCGCCTCTGTGCTGCTGCATTTCCTGCAAAATATGTTTAAAGAAAGACACACATCTCTAGCAACAATTTTGTCATGTGGTACAAAAGTAAAGTTATTAATACCGGATAATACAATGTCTGTTAGTATTGTGGTTGAATTTCACAAATCAAAATTTCATTAACTAGTTCTCGGTCATAATCCAAAATTGCTTGGCATAAACCTTGTTTAAAATAAAATAAACCAGTGCTTTACACAAAATGTAATGGTGTAAGATGATGTATTCATTCATTGTCACTAAAATGTAACTACAGGTGCACATAAATAAACCAATATTCAATAAAAAAAAAAAAATAATAATATCAATTCTGAGTTTGCAGTTACATGTAATAGCCAGACTAAAAAGATATCAAAATACATCTGGCTAGAAGTGGTAGATCGCTGTTGATTGCAGCTTAAAAGTGATTTCATGTTTACTCTGTGTGCTACATAAAAGCAATAATTTATAAATTCCCCCTGACTTGATTAGACTTGACAACAACCTTAAGATAATTTTATTTGATTTTTCCAATAGTGAGCACTATAACAGCTAAGACAACTAAGAAATACACAACATGTATCTGTAATCTACATTCACTTGGATTCACCTAGATAGTTAAGAAACCCTGAAAAAAAACAAAAAAAACTGAAGTTTCTCATTTTGTAAAAGGCCGAACTTTTTATATTCCAGTCATTTCTTTGAAAATCCTAAGCAATTATTCTGATAACTTAACCTCAGCATAGATAAGGCTGGCCGCACAGAGAAAATTGCATTTCAAGATGACAAAAACTGCATCTGAAACACTAAAAATTGCATGCAGATATCAGCCAAAATTACAAAAAAATTGCAAGTTAAATAAGAGAAAAAAAATATCTTGCTAACCACACTTCTCGAAGAATTAGGTGATAAATCATTTCTATTGCAAAGTTTGATTACAGTTTGTTTGATGTACAACAATTTCAATTACAAGAGTATCAATTCATCAATTCTGAGATATGATGTTCCATTCCTTTTTCTTTCTGTTCATAAGCGTCACTTACTGTTATCCACTAGAGAGCTGTTTCACAATTAGTAATAAAAATGATATTGCCAGTCATAGATCATTTAGTGGAATGACAAAAAAATCAGCAGCAGAAACTGCTTTTCACAAAAGTTCACTTGCCACAAATTGCAATAAATCTTTTGGCATTTTTTATGAGCTATAAGAAAGAAAAAAAAAAAAAAAAAAAATCAGCATTGTCTTGGCAAAATCTGATTGAAGTTGAAGATGGAAAGCTGCTTTCAAATTTAGCCTCTGGTCAGACACTTCCCTCTGTGCATCAGAGAGAAGCTTTCATCTGCCAAACCAGCATACTAACACTAGTTCTAAAAATGGACCAAGCTTACAAAGTTAATAACAGTAGATCTATGCTGGCTAAAATTCTAACAAAACACAGCTAGATTTTGACATTCGACAGCCTCTTTCTGTTACTTGTCTGTCTCTCCATTTTTCGCGAAATGTTTTGATTACGTTTTAGATCTAGTCTAGATCTAAATCTAGAACAGAAACCTAGATCCAGAATTCAGATCTATCCAGTAGACTTTGCAAAACAACTGATGCCCACACTAGCGTAATTTTGAGTAGGGAACTAACTTCTGGGCACTGCCTTCTTTTTGTGGTCCTGACCTCTCACTACAATGGAAGTTACAACCCGGAAGCACATATCAATACTGCCATAATTACGACACAGGTCCCAGGTGGTTAAGACTATAACCATCATGGTTGAATATATGTCGGGTGCATGTGTGTGTGTGTGTTATGAGTGATGTTTAGCAGTTTGTGATTGTATACACTGAGGCTATGCAAGTGTGTGTTGTGAGTGTACGTGTGCTGGCCTGTGGAGATATTGCATCATCCAACATGTTGGGACACTCTCTATATGTTTGTACGAGATGTTTCTAGTTTGATCTTGTGTGTGTGTGTGTAGTATGTCATGATGCACACTAGGTCATGGTTTTATGTGTCGATTGTGCTGGTTGATGTTGTCTAGCAAAGACCAGTAGCTTTGAGAAAATTCCAGACGGGCAAGCATCTATATAAGGGCTCACGCAGAGTGAATGCCATGCAGTGAAAAGAGAATGCAGTATGTGCTGTACGCATCAGAGTTAGACAGCCACCCTGGAGTTTGTATTGTATCACCAGCGATAAATTCTGCATAATTTGACATTGAGGATTCCTGTTGTTATTTTTTCATCACTTTGTGCACCTCATCTGTATCCACTGCCTGATCACCAATTATGTCTCAACTGACATTCAGCAACATCCATTCAAAGTTCTTGACAAAGCTGGGGGGGGGTTTGTTGTTGTTGTTGTATTATCTGGTATCTGGAATGCATTTTAATAGTGTTGAGTGACAAAGCACAATCATTGCAGTGTCGATATGTGCCATTTGTACTTCCGAGTTGCAACTTCCATAGAAGTGAGAGGTCGGGACCACAAAAAGAAGGTAATGCCAACTTCTGTTTGAATGCATTTTTAGACTGGTGACTATTTTTGTTGAAGATCTCTTAGGGGCTTAGTCTTGCAAAACAAGCAAATCCACCATAACAATCTGAATCTACTGCTCTCCAGAGTCATATGAACATAAAAATCGTTGATTTGAAAAGGGGCACTACTCGCGATCACTAGAGGATTGATCATTGGCTCGTCATTGGACATTCGCTGTTTTTCTCCTTAATTATAAGGGGAAAAAGCAAAAATTGCAACAAAAAAAACCCAAAAAAACAGTGAGATATAAAATCGCAGCTGCAAGGTGGCTAGGGGCAGAAATCACGGGTGCAATGCATTTGTGATCGATACAATTATCTGGAGGGCCATACAAGTTATATGTCAAGAGCACTAGGCTACCACAACATCCATCATGGATCTTCAGTGCTGTAAAAAAATAAATCAGAAACATGAGTTTATGACCTGGCAAAAATTCAGAGGGAATAGGTTCCTGCACTGCTAACTACAAAATCTGTAAGTATGTGAGTTTATTTTATGTTATATTTTTATTTGAATCTAAGTTTTCTACTTACCTTCTCGGATTTGACATTTGACACTAGGATCATCAATCATCTCACACACTGCTACACAAGACAGTTTTGTTCCCAGGCAACTATTTTTCCATCCTTCCCCTGCTTGGCTGTACAACAGGGACACTGAAAGTTCACTGGATAAGTATGTGCCTTCTCCAAAGACTGATACCTGGGTTGAAATGTGAAATAAAATTGATGATATGTTGTCTAATCCAGTTGATTCTAAAATGTGAGTACATCTACAGAGGAAATCTTCAAGTTAAAGCTTTTACTTGGAGTACATTGCTGCCCTAGGTTTAAAAACATTCTGCAAATGAAAACAAAATTTACCAAGAAGTTATATGTCACACAAAGACACATAATGATGTGTATACAAAAATACATGTATATATAAAAAAAGTTGTAAAATAGATGTATCTAAAATATATCATATACGGAATATGGGGCCTTGAGGTGGGAAAGGTGGGAGAGGAGAGGGGACATCACCTTGATTTTGGGGTCAACAAATCTATTTTAATTTTTTTTGTATTTTTAGAAGCTGGATTATAAGTCCCAAATGTTTGTATAACTAAAAAGCCTTTATTACAGATTTCTTTTATAGACAATGGGCTCGTCAAATTTCAGGAAATGCCCTATCAAACTGAGGAAAAAGATAGTGATGCCAACTCTTCTATTCTGCCCTTTTTGATAACAGCAATCTTGAGAGCATTTCTAGTGTTACAAAAATCATTGGACTTTGGTCTGGAAGTCTGGATGATTATTCAGATGTTGTGAAGTGAAGTCTCTACAAGAATATATTAACATATCAAATAGCAAATATAAGGCACCAAGGCCATATTTGAGGCTCAAGAACAAACCCTCCAGGAGGCATTAGAGAGAGACGCCTTCATATTTCATGGCCCTTGATTATTTTGAGGTGGAGTTTTTTTTTTTTAAACTGAAATTTTTTAAAAATCTATTTTCTTTTTCTATAGTCAATAGATTTTGTCTTTTGCTTTTTTTTCAAAAACCTTTTTTTTTTTTTTTTTACCAAAAACAGGTGAACTATCACTTCAGAACTTACCAAAATATTTTCATATTTCATCTATGTTTTCCATGGCACAGTAAAGAAAATGACCCAGGCTTTTTTAATATATATATTTCTTTTACCTTCTGAGAAAACATATTCCTAATGAATAAAAATGGCAATTCTGTACAGATTTTCAAATTTCCTTTCAAGTCTCTGACAAGTCCAGTCGACCAGGTGACATATATCACCTGTAATGCAAGATCAGTGCTTGGGATAGTCTTGGGACAATGACTGCCACATGGCTACTTTGCTCTAGATCACCTCACCTAATCCATAACACAACTGTGTTGCACTAATATGGATTGTTAAACCGATATCAGCAACGACTGACATCTATGCTGGCTATGACAGGAAGAAACCATGGGCTGGTTCAGCGGGATAGAAGTGTGTATGGTGGGGAGGAGTGGGAGAGGGGAGGGAGGAGGAGAATAAGAGGAAATTACATATTTGAACACTCCCACAATCACACCACAAAACTGTAAAGTTTTGACAATGATTCTCCTCCAATATACATAAAGGTAGTACGATTTAGTAACTATTTTTGCACTTGCATGATCCCAGTAGAAATCACAGTTATTCATTATAAAAGTATACTAAAACAATTTTGCCATTTGAAACACCCCTCACGGTCAGATCACCAAGCACAAGTTTGAAGCAGTACAAGTTAGGCAAGACAGTGTCAACTGTAGACAAGGACAGGGTCAACAAGAAAAAATGCTGAAGATAGAGTGTTGAATCTGAGAAGGTGCACAAATTCACATGAGAACACCACCAGAGAAATGAGAAAACTATACAAAGAAGTCAAAATTTCCAAGCTCTATGGTGAGGGGGGGGGGGGGGTGTGCAGTGGCTCTGTGGTTTGGCATCTGCTTCAGAGTGAAAACAACTCATAGTGGTGAGGCCAAGATCGACTCATGGGTCCTCCATTGGGAGATGGAAGGACATGAAGATTGAAAACCCCCATTTTATCAGTGGCTCAATTGTCTCCTGGCTTCCTCTGGGTAGGGAAACCCAATGTCTAGCTTTCTCAGAAGCGGGGGAGTATATTTCGCAGGTCCTGTGTGTATGTTATGCACGTTAGAGAACCTTTGGCAGTTCAAAATCAATGAAAGAGTGGGCTGTGTGCTGCTGTCCAGGCAAAATTTCCAAATTCCTACCCACAAAAATTCTCACCAAAATCAGGCAGCTACATAAAACACCGAGATAATCCTATTAACTCAGGTTGAAATGCATAAGAAAGAAAAAAAAAAAAAGCTTTATGGCCAACAGCTCACTGTTTAGAGAGAACTGGAGACAAAAACACTTTTATCATGGACGTCCATGGAATTTATGACAAATCTGCCATATCAGAAATGTCACATAAAGTACCATCCTTACATTTTTTCCTCTTGCTTAGATTCATCATCACTCTCAAGTATCTCTCACTGTCTTAAATGCTGCTATGCATTCATGTTTTTTCTTAATCACGGTGAATGTAATTTGTTGTCATTGTTTTCCTTTTGCTTTTGTAGGCTGTTATTGCACTTGCTAAATTTGATTACATGTCTTACTTTATTTTAAGAATTTATTGTGTTGTCTTAGCCCTGCTGAAATCCCCCCCCCCCTCCCCTAAAAAAATGGAAAAAATTTTAAAAATTCACACATGCAAAAACTATCAAAACATTTAAAACCAAACAAACAAAAACATCCAGGAATAAAAAGACAAGGAAAACATTTTCTCAGACCAGTGATAATGTTTTGAGAAAGGCACTTAAGTTTTTCTGACTCTGAAGTCTAACTCTTTTTGTTTTTTTTAGGTGTAAATCACACTGATATAAGCAGGGCTGAGTTAATAATCACCCTTGCCATCATTACGTTCTAGTATAATACACTCCTAGTGGAGGTTATCTCAACCCTTGCCACCAGTCAGCATTGTGTGTCTCAGGGAATCTCGCTATCCAGATGCTAGTATGTAGCTTCAAGGCACTTCGTTATGACTCATGTGACTCCACCGACAATCATAAGAACAAATACTAGCCTATATCATAACTCTGACTGACCATATGCTTTCTCAAATCCCTCCTGTAATCCCATCACGTGTCCAGATAAAATATGTGAAACAGTCATTAGTAATAGTAAGGGGGGTTGAACTCACATACACATGCCAGTTACATAGGGGTGTGAAGTTTGTCACCCCTGACATACAAACCACTCCTATGTAACTCCTTGGACCATACCATCTACATTCACGCTGTATGCTGTATGCATGAGAGGCTTGGACACTGAACGCAGACCTACAAAGGAGGGTCCAAGCAGTAGAAATGAGATGCCTCAGAAGACTCCTTGG
>JBCAUA010083552.1:0-24452 GCA_038406235.1 Peronia verruculata | reverse complement strand
TCTCTCTCTCTCTCTCTCTCTCTCACACACACACACACACACACACACACACACACACACACACACACACACACACAATATAAAAAGATGGACAATCGCACTTTTCATCAGCCATTTGGAACCGAAGACAAACAAATAAGCACCATGCAGCATGTTTTTTTTTTTTTTTCAGTTTCATCTTCTTCTCAAAGATAATACTTGGGGGAAAAACGAGCATCTAGCGATGGCATTTTTGTAATGATTCTTACCTTGAGGACGCCCTCAGGGGCTTCTTCATTTTTTTTTTTTTTTTCATACGATATCCCGAGTGCTGGCGCTTCAAGACAGTTTTTATGAGGGCGGTAATAGAACCTATTTCATGTCTGCTATTTCAAATTTCATCAGTCCAGGTCCGCCAAATTGTATATTCTCGAGTTTTCCAGAAACCGAAGGAAAGTGATTTGGAAACCTTCATAATATAGGGATAATCTTACATTGCGTCGGTTTCTGATTACTTTGTGCAGGCACCAACCGGTTAATGTACACCGTTTCCTCCTACTATAAATGAATTAAACGACATAGCAGCGGGCTGTCTATTGTACCATGTGATTTCAGTAGACTAGCGGAATAACCTCGAGAATATTCGAAGGAAACTAGGTGATTGCGACATACCTTTTGTTACTCATCTAGCAATGGAGATATAGATGTTTATAATAATACTTTCCATCGTTGTTTCCTTGTTTGATTTCCTGAAAAGTGATACGTTGACAATGGTAGGCTAACAACGACAACAACAGCAATAACAACAACAACAACAACAACAAACAACGACGGCAACAACAATAACAATAGCAACAAATGAAACAAAAATATTCGGAATTGATCTCGCATACTTAGAATATACATATGTATTGTAAAATAACAACAACAACAACAAGGGAAAAAATCCGCTGTGAGTGTTTTAAAGATGTGGGGATCAAATAGAGGAAAAGAAAATATTTCCACCTTAAATTGGAACAATTTTGTCCCTCATAATGTACAAGTAATACGATAATACAAGCTGATATGTTTGCTCTGGCCAGGTCGTCTTTCTGTATGGCCAGTCGCCTGTAAGCCGGTAAACCTCTAATTTCTCCACTTTTATCTCCGTTATCCTTTAAAATGTCTTGTGCTGATGCCCAAGCACAACAATTTCACAAATTCTGATATATTATATGGAAAGACATTATTGGCGTTCAGCCTCCAGGTGGAGGTTATCTCGTTTTTCTTGACGTACGGTTCTATAATAGGCAAATACACTCCTGTAGTTTGGACAATATAAATACCAGGAAGTTTCTAATAAAATGTGGCACTGGCTGACATTTAATAACCAATCTGTCTAGTGACGATAGTCAAATTAACTCTTTTTAAATGATCGTCATAGTTTTGTGTTCATTTGGTATTTGAATTAACGTCAAAGCAATGCGAAAACTTCTCAAATCTCGACACAGATTGGTGGCAGGTGAAAGGCTCAGTATCTGTTAAAGGCACCACTCGTTGCCCTTTGCTTTTCCTCATTCAGAGTTTGTTCACAAGCCCAAGTGTTGACGTCGGTTGCTGATAACTGGTCATATTTAACGTCAAAGTCAATAGCTGACGACCAAAGAAACACAGACAATACCTTAAATGTTTCACCTGTTAATGTGAAATGGCAGCGAGAAGTTGAGGTCCGAAAGACATGTTAATGCAGGCGAGAGATAAATGGATGGATGGATGGATATCTAGATGGATTGATGGATGGATGGATGGATGGATGGATGGATTGATGGACGGACGGAAGGACGGATGGATGGATGGATGGATGGATGGATGGATGGATAGGCGGATAGGTGGCTGTATGGATGGCTGCATGGATGATGGATGGGTGAAAGGGGATGGAGGGATGGATGGAAAAATGGATGGATGGATTGGAGTAGATGAATGGATGGATGTGATGTACAGATAAATGAATGGGGATGGATTGATTGATCGATGAATGGATAAATAGATTGATGGATAGATGAATGGACGGATGAATGGATGGATGGATGGATGGATGGTGAGATCGATGTAGGGATGGACGAATGGATGGACAGATTGATGGACAGATAGATGGACAGATAGATGGATGGATGGATGAATGGATGGACAGATCGATGGACAGATAGATGGCTGGATGGATGGATGGATGGATGGATAGATGGATAGATGGATAGATGGATCGATGGATGGATGGATGGATGGATGGACCGATGGATGAATGGATGATTGCAATAAATGACTTACATTTAAAAGTAGTTCCCTGGTAATCTATCCGGAACGAATAGATGTCGTCACCCTGTATTCTAAGGGCATCCAAGCGACATTAATGTCATATACTCACGTAATCTAACCATAGGTTTTACTTAACAGGGGTAGGATGAACCATTGACCCACTGAGCACTGCACACGAAAGATTGATCCTCCTGAAACACTGAACTAAAACAACTGGGTAAGAGAATTCACTGAGACGTACGGTGTGCTAAAACCGAAAAAACGCCACATTTTATAGTCACCCTTATTATTCTTATTTTCAAAGATGGGCCATTTAAGATTCAGACACTTTAACTTGCTTCAACTCATTTTGGAATGATAATAGCATCACAGTGTGCAGAAACCATAACTAGGAGGTGAGAATAAGATTTTTTTATGAAAGTGTACCCGACATGGTTTTGCTCGAAGAATATGAAAATAATGTACCCATTTTATCTTATATTATCCTGTTTTTTCTTGCAGAACATAAAAACAGGAAACGATAAATTAACAGGCTATATGATATATGTTTCTGTTGAACTGTATGAAGCTTTTTCAACCATAAACATTGCCTCTGTTAATCAAGCTATTCGAGAGTCAAAAGTAACCACCATTTTTTGTTTGTTTGTTTTACTTTTACCAAACATCTGCCACGATGATAGCGGTAATAATAAAATAAAACAAACAAACAAGCAAACGAAAGAACAAACAAACAAACAAAGACAAGACAATACAAAGTACAAAAAGAGGAGACGTCATAGTAAAAGCACTCGTTTTAATGAAATTGTTGTTTCTTCACTTGCTTTTACAACTATAACAACAAACAAATAATTATAACAGCAACAAGAAACAGTGACACCAAGAACAACAACAATAACAATTGTAAGCCAGACTTCCATTTCTAAAGTCATCACTGCTTCTGTTACCTTTATCATTGTTATCATTATGAACATTGTAGCATACGCGGCTGTTGATAATGGCTGCATTTTTGTATTGTTCTCTTACAGTGATAGTCATCACCATAGAGATCACAAACACACTGGATATCAGCATTTTTTTTATTTGTATGTCATAGGCTTTTCATTTTACTAAATGTAACCATCTCAGTTATATGGTTATGTCACCTGACTTTTTGATGCATCTAAGGTTTATTTTAAAATTATTATAAACTTTTAATTAATGCCATCCTCTACATTCCAGGGGAGACATCTCTTCTCTCTCTCTCTCCTCGCTTTCTTTCCTCTCTTCTTCTAGACATGTAAACGTATCTTGCCGTGTTTGACACAGTATGGACGTAATCGTGCTGGTGTGTCGTTAAACCACAACACAAACAAACAAACAAACATTCTAGGAGAGCAACCGCATGAAACAAGTTTGTATCTAAATGCCAGCCACCCTCGGGGTTTACATCAGAGATAAGTGCAGATAGAACTCCTCTTAAAGAACAGCCCAGAACTTCAGACAATCCTTGTCAGATTTTTCAGCACTAGAATCCTACGGGGACCTCGACAGATGGATGTGGGACACCACCATGGCCTCGAAACAAACTGTTTTTAGGTCCACTGCCCAGACTAGCATCTCCGGTCACGCGCTGAACAAAAGCCTAATGTACTCTGACAAAATCCCCTGTTCACCTCTCTGTAAGTTACTTCCCCTTCTTAATCAGTCACAATCATGTATAGTGTTTCACAACATCAAGAAACAACTCACAGCATCATTCCATTCTTTGAACATTACATTGTGTTCACCATGTGATAGTTCTGCAACTTGCAGACACTTGAAAACTAAATGTTATATTTAGTATGCCATAAATCTGCGGAATCTCTACAGTTGTATTGTAATTTTGTCAGTCATCGTGCAGTGACTGATAGTGGACGAGTGAGTTTGAAAGCGAGGAGACGCAGCGATATTCACGTTAGCGTATTTATTGCCTTTTAAAGGATAATCAAATAGAATGCAAAGCTAAATCCCAGTTGTTCTCGAAATTGAAATTTTCAGGGAGAGGCATTTTGTCAAAGCACATTAGGCGGGGACGCACGTGCTTCAACTCACCAAACTCGCGAATGTCAAGTCACGACAATCGTTGGAGCTTCTTCGAGTTGACAACATAATCACGCAGACAGCTCTTGACGCAGGTCGCCTTCCTGGAATAACTCAACTCCCCGGAATAATTTTTTACACAGTCTAGCTACCTTTATTGTTACTGTCTTGAGCAATGTCGCTCTGCAGCCCAACGGCAATCAATAATTTAACGACGTTTGAAGAGGAACTACAAGTTAGTTCCATATTCCAGCTATTGGACGGGAGGGAAATTTCTTGAAAAGTAACAGCATGTCAAATTGTAACATTCATAAGAAAGTCAGGCATGGACGTGGGCAAAATGCAGTCATTCTTGTAATCTGTAACCTCACACTATCATTTCACCCACACTGAATTCATGAATCAAAGACAAGACAGAATATAAAGAATGAGTAGCTAACGCAAGATGCCAGGCATAGGACACATTGGCTGGTGAATGATTGAATGAGTGAAGGGGAGGGACAGAGAGGTATATAGGAAGAAAGATGACATGTAAATGTACTGACGGACTTTAAAAACGCAACACTTGAAAATGATTCTACTGACGGACTTGAAAAACACTTGATATATAAAATCATTTCTCAAAGATGTCAGTAGAAGAAGGTTATGGTTATGGTTTGTAAAAGCTTTTCAACCTCCTGTAGTGGTGGTTATCTCAGCTGTCCACAACCGTGGTAAAAAAATAACGTAACACTATTGTGTTATGTATGAGACTACGACAATCTCATCTTTTTCGTTATCTGGGTCGGTCTCCTCCTTTGTCTGTTTTTTATGTCGGTAGAGAAAAGGAGGACTGTGTGGGTTGTAGTGAGGAGATTTGGAAGAATGGAAGAAGAAAAAAAAAATAATTGACAAAGCGGAGGAGGAGGAGGAGGAGAGAGAGAGAGAGAGAGGGGGGGAGAAGAAGGCATAAGAAATGAATGAGCTCATCTGGTCGAAAAGAAGAAACGAGTGAGCCAGGATTAACAGATAGAAGGAGAAAAAAAGAAAAATGGGGGAAAAGACTAGGGGGTGGAAAGAGAGGGGGAAAAAAAAGAGCCAATTTAAATCTGGCTCGGTGGGTCAGAAAACGGTATATATGAGATCATCGATAAAAATCTAGGGCTTTGGAAAGGATTTTGAGGAGGCGGACAGACAGACATATAGATATCCAGGCAATCAGACAGGCAGACAGGCAGAAACATATAGACAGACAGACGGACGGCTGAACGGAAGGACAGACAGACAACCAGTCAAATTGGATTTCTTTTAACAGATGCACTAGAATAGAAATAGACAAGCATGACATACCATATAAACTGACACTTAACGCAGACAAACAGAAAGACAGACAAATAGATACACAGATAAGCTCACGTTGATAGACAGACAGACTGATGACAGACAGAAAAACGTACATAGACTCATTGACACACGTAGTGGACGTACCAACAAACAAATATAATAATATAGATAGACAGATAACATAGATAGACAGACAGTTCAAGCAGGGGAAGAAAATAAAAAAGGATGGAAGAGATAAGAGATGAATCAGGCAGCGATGTTAGGCACTGGGGATGAAGAGGAATGAGTTAGAGATGTACAGAGAGAGAGATGGATGAATTTCAGAGGGAAAAAAAAAGGACAGATTAAAAAGGGCCAGGTGCATTAGACCTGGCATAAAACACACGGCCTGGCTTTGAACTGCCGGTTTGTATATCAGATCGAAGAGAAAAAGAAAGAAAGAAAGAAAGAAAGAAAGAAAGAAAGAAAGAAATATACAGAGAGAGGAAGAGAAATATTAAGTGAGAGAAGGCGACAGAGAGAATGGGGAATATATGAACGACTCGAAGAGAGAGAGAGAGAGAGAGAGAGAAAGAAGATGAAAAAGACAGGTGCTCTCAAAGCAGAACATAAACAAGGGGTGCAGCATTGAACTGCCAGTTTTACATTTACATCACATCAGGCCATTAGCGAAACGAGACGATAATTTGCTGCAGGGTGAGGCATCGCTGGGTGGTCAGTGCAGAGTGTGGAGTTTGAAGGTTCTGGACTGAGACAGACAGGCAGGCTAGTAGACAGACGGACAGACAGATAAACAGGCTAGCAGACAGACAAGAAGAGAGACAGGCAAGTGACAGACAGAGAGACAGACAAACAGGCAGGCAAATAGACAAAGGACAGATAGTTAAGCTAGCAGACAGACAGACAGACAGATAAACAGGCTAGCAAAGAGCCAGGAAGTGAGACACGCAGGCTGGCAGGCAGATAGACAGACAAACAGGCTGGCAAATAGACAAAAGACAGATAGGCTAGCAGATAGACATACAGACAGACAGGCAAATAGACAGACTGTTAGATAGACAGACACATAAATAAAAAAAAGGCAAATATGACTGGGAGACAGACAGACAGACAGATAGTTCACAGTCTCGCAGACAGATAGGCAGGCAGACAGATAACCAGGCAAATAGGCAGACAGACAAATAGGCATACAGACAGATGAGCAGACAGATACGCGTGTGCTCTTATCCATTTCTGCTCATCCTCCATCCATGTCTGTCTCTCTGTCTGTCTGATTTGGTTTGGTCTGCCACTGTCAAATTCTCCATCTGCTTTCAAGTATCTCCGTCGTCCAACCGCTCCTTGCAGTTCCAGCGATCTCCTTGTATGTGCAGATACATAAATATAGCATTCGAATGAGACCAGGTAAATTACACACTTATCTAAACACAGTCCTTTTTTTTTCCCCTCTCCAGCAAATGGCACCCCACAGCACCAGGTCGTGAACCACAGGGAAATAAAGGCACTCTTTTTGTTTTAGAGACGCTGCTTTCTCCACCTCTGTCTCTTTCCTCTATGCTTTTATCCAACAAATGTCCAATCGTTCACACGTCTATCAGCCATCCATCCATTCATCCAACCATCCATCCATCCATCCATCCATTCATCCATCTTTTCACTCACCCACCCATCGATGCATCCATCCATTCATCCATGCATCCATCCAACATCCATCCATCTATTCGTCTGTGCATCCATCTATCCATCCGTCCATCCATTCATCCATCCATCCATCCATCCATCCACTATTTCTTGGTATCTACAGATGCATTAACCGCACTAAATGCTCAACAATGTCACCCCCCCCCCCCAGCACCGGGCTATAGACGACAAAGAACCAAACAATTGGCGCTGTTCTCCATTGGCATTGCATGGATGACGTCAGATAGCCGGGTGCCCCCTGCCAAACGCATAAAAACACAGCACGCCTATGCATACAAATGGCCCTTTATTATAGCTCTACTTGCTTAGTGCCTATCTCATCTTGCCCGTCCCCTCTGCCCCTCTCTGAGAAGTTTCCTCTCTTTCTGTAGGGTCTTGGATCTCCTTAGACGTGTGTTCCTTTTGACGTTCTTCTGGTGCCTTAGCCTTATTAACAGAATGCTAGACAATGCACCTTTTATTGATAGTTCTCTCTCTGTCTCATAATGTTTATGATTTTATCCTACAACAATCTATCTGTGCATCCAGTCATCCATCTATCTGCCCAGCCGTCCGCTTATAAGTTTATTTGTCTTCGGTCTGCCCGACTATCCGCCCGTCTGTCCCTCTTTCGTTCAAGCCATCCATCCATCCATCCATCCATCCATCCATCCATCCATCCATCCATCCATCCATCCATCTATTCACTCACCCACCCATCGATGCATCCACCCATTTATTCATGCATTCAACTATCCATCGATCCATACAGTCCCATTCACCCCATCCATCCATCCATCCATCCATCCATCCATCCTTCCTTCCTTCCTTCCTTCCTTCCTTCCATCCATCTATTCACTCACCCACCCATCATGCATCCACCCATCCATCCATGCATTCAGCCATCCATCGATCCATTCAGTCCCTCCCATCCACCCCATCCATCCATCCATCCTTCTAAGACAAGTGGCCCTTTATTGCAAATCTTCTTGCCTGGTGGCTATCACCTTGTTACCCCCCCTCTCTCTCTCTCTCTCTCTTTCTTTCTCTCTCATATCGAACGTGAGCAAAGCGAGCATTTGTGTGTGATAATACTGTTCTCTCAGTTATTAGGAAAGATTCTCATTAAACCTTTCACCTCTTGCTTGTGTTCGTGAATGTTTTATACGAGAGAAAGTAGAGAGAGAATTAGATGGATAGATAGATGGATGGATGGATTTGTGGATGGGTGGATAGATGGATGGATGGATACATGGGTGGATAAGTGGATGGCTGGAATGATGGATCGATTTGTGGATGGGTGGATGGATAGATGGGTGAGTGGATAGATGAATGGATGGATGGATGGACTAATAGATGGATGGAGAGTAACAGACAGAGATTAGAGGGGAGAAAGGGAGGTCTATATTGTCCTGTTGGTCTAGCTTTCCAGTCTTATGGCCATTTTTGTTTCTTAACTGTGACTATTGTGCTGTATTCCATTATTTGAGCGATAGTTTGTTACCACAATTAGAGGGGGGTCATTTTGACAGTTGGCAGGCTTCCATAGGTCACAATTGCTCTGTGGAATGTCCTCTATGCTGTGCCCAGATAATGATATCAGTGCTTGGATGTCAGTAACCAGTACACTGTGCTTTGTGGGCGGGTACCGATTTCCTCTTACAATAATATTATTGAGTTCCCATTACCTTGGCCTGCTTTCAGCTTCACTGGGGATCTGATTCTTGAATGCCTAATTAGCTATGGGCGGATTATACTATTAGCAAGCCAAGCCATACAAGGACTCATGCAGTTCTCATGACTCTATAAGTAGCACTTCTGATACACAGGGTGCACTGAAACAGAGCGAGGTGTTGATTTTATGCTATAAGACATTATAGTATGAATATAATATAATTAATATAATTGTGCTATAAAAATTATAGTATATATAATAATAATATTAGAGGGTAAATTTATCTAGCCTTAGTCCCGGACAGTAGGCTACAGACTCTAGGCACCTTTACTATCTATTTTACCCCGATAGACCCATAGAAGACATACACAAATGTTCTCAGCTTCCTGGGAAACATACAAGGCGGCTGCCTATTAGGCGCTCAAATCCTTGTCAATTTAACAGTATCATTCACTGTCTATAGTCAGGTACCCATTCAAGCCCGGGTCGAGTCAGGAAATATGTGTTGTAAATTAATTGCCCATCCCAAGGACAATATTGGTAATATCCAACAACAACAACGTTGATAACTGCAACAACACCAATAACAACAATAGCAACAGTGTCATCATCTCAGGAACAACACTGATAGCGTCAGCAGCAATAACAAAAACGATGATGACAACGACAACCGATGTAATTGATCAGTTTACACAGATATGTTACAATAAATGTGGGTTTTCAGGACGAAATGCGACAAACGCCATTTTTGAAAAGTTTGAGTTAACCCTTCAATAGTGCTATATGGTAAGGACTTTCTTTTTCATCAAATGCGACTTATCCTCCCCGAAAGTCTTCCGAAGATTCTAGTTCTTTATGACAAATTACTAACTCCTGGAGAACAAACTGCCATTTTTCTATAAATGTCAATTTTGGAATTTTTCATATGTCTCATTTTGCCCCCAAAACCCTTGATATGAAACAAACACAAAACAAGTCTAGGCTTATTCTCACTTTTGAAAAACAAAAACAAAAAATCTGAGGTTTGAAAGACAAACAAAGATCAAGCACTCCTTTCCAGTATCAGTATGAGTGATCTTACATAGTACATCACCAAAAGATTTGGGTTCTATTTTCTATTTTGGTTGTTTTAAAGAAAAAAAAAAAAGGAAACTCCAAAGACTGGCAAAAAAAGTGGCAGGGTGACACAAAAAACATCTTCAAATTGTTTCACTTTTAGTCTCAGCTGATGAACTCGGTCATGTAGCTGAGCACATCATTTAGCAGTGCATGTAACAAAGCCATAAGTTTAATAGTAAGCTTGTTTCAAAGAGCCATCTTGACTGTCAGTCACATTACTTCCCTTTGACAAGTGCAAAAGTTATAACACAGGCTGGGGAGGGAGGTGGGAAGAAAGGATGGATGGAGCAGGTAGGGAGGGAAGGAGCTGATCTATTCTATACCAGTCTCGTTATGCTTTGGATTAGATGGACTTTGCTGAGAACATACACATACAATACAGTGCCAAGCTATTCGTCTTAGATTGTCTTTACTAACCTGTCATCTCTCTTGAACATGAAAAAATAACCAATAGTTCATAATCGACTAATCAAAAACCTGGATATCCCAGCTGGAGTGTTTGTACCCACCTGCTAAAAATAGGCCACTCACTGATGTTTGTTATGCTCCATCACGTGAACCGAGAACAGTTGTCACCAGTCCCATGCATTTTGATATTTTGTTCTATATCAATGACAGTGAACACTTTGGAGTGTTTGTACCCCAATACTTAAATTAGACAAGAATTTCCAGCCATTCACTTAGTCGGATTAAATCTATTATAGAAAGACTGATACATGAAAGATTTTCTCTGATATCTGTAAGGTTGGATAACCTCCAAACTCACTCTTTCTCTTTCCCTCCAGACCACAGAGTGCGATGCCCACAAGAGAGAGGTGGCAGAGGACGAGGTCTGAGCGATGTCATCATGTGAACATTTTACCCAGAATGCTTGGCGGCCCGACCTGTGCTCCACTTGCCAACGCTCCAGGTCGGAACACGAGGAGGCTGCAGGGTCGAGGTCGTGGCGCAGGCGCAGCGAGCCCAACCCTAACAACGCCATCACTGGAGTTCGAATCTCTGCCTTGGCCAGCAAGTTCCAAGGGAGAGAAGTGAGGAGTGGAAGCTCTCCAGAAGTGGAAGCTGAAAGAGCCAGAACTCTTGGTAAATATATATTTTGTAATTATATATACCTCTCTATATATTTTAATCTGTCTTTACAAGATCTCTAGAAGTGGATCAGAGTGCTCTTTTTTTTTTTTTTTTTTGTTTATTTGATATTAATTTACATTAAAGAAAGAAAACTCAGACTGACTGTTTCAAAGCTTTTGGCCTCAAGGAATTGCATCTAGTGACACTCCTCAAACACAGTTAGACTGGTCACAGAAAACTCAGTACATAAGTACATTTACTTGTCACTATGGCACAGATGCCGAATACAGACTGCTTCAACTGTCTACATAGACAAAATGAGACTGTAGCTTTATGTTTGTTTGGTTGATATATTTGTGGCTTTAATTTTATGGACAAGCTTCAGAAACAAAGACAAAGATTGTTTTGTTTTTTTTTAATTTTGATTTGATGATTTAGTTAATTTGTAATATTTGCAAATTTGATATATTTTATAGCTGGTTCATTCTGGATTTGGAAAATGGAAAGTTTTTTTTTTTTAGTATTTGTTTTTTTTTTTCTTTCTTTTTTTTTTCATTTGCTTGTGGTTTGATTTATGTTTGTGTGTTTTTTCAGGATATAGGTCACAGTATAAAGATCAGAACAGTTAGGTATCCCTGTAATAGTTTAAAAAAAAAAAAAAAGATTTGAGATTGCTGGTGCAGCTTGGATAGTAAATTATAAGCAGGGGAATGGACGAGGAATGCATGATCTTACTCAGTGTCATGCTGATGTTGAATAGTTTTCCACCGGTGCAATACAATTCACCTTTATCCCCGGAAACCTCATCGACCCATGTCCTTGGCCTTGTCAAGGCTATAAGTTTGCTTACTTCTTGGTTTGACCCCGTTACGATGGGTAGGAAATTTAAGACTAAAATTCTTTACAGTGAGCCTGTTGAACCTAATGCCCTCCAGATAACAGTAGTAGTGAGTAGTGTTAACAGTTTATGTACTTTTGCGTCGATTTCTTCCTGATATATACCCCCACGAGGGCCTGGGGTGTGTAAGTAGGTTCTCTACTCCCATCTGCAGGTGGTGTAAGTCCGCCATTGGCGGGGTGTCTCCCATTAGGGCCCGGGGTGTATAAGTAGGTTCTCTACTCCCATCTGCAGGTGGTGTAAGTCCGCCATTGGCGGGGTGTCTCCCATGTAATGCCACCCTTGATATTCCGGGGGCGACATTTCTTCTTTCTCTTCTTTGCTCCTGTCTTCTGTCCTACTTTCTTTCTTCTCTTCATTTTGATGTGCAAAAGTATCTTACCATGTTGGATAGAATATAGCCGTAATCATGCTGATGTGTCGTTAAACCCCAACACAACCCAACCCTTCCTGATATCTTGGGTTCTTCTATTTGCCCATGTTACACTCCTCACATCAATGGTAAAATGATTATGTTCGTAAGAAACAATTCTCGTTATTCATTTTGTTGCTGCGCGTGCCTTACTTTTATTTTTTTCTTTTGTTCATTTCATTTACAGACAGAAGAGTGACCAAACCTAAACAGAGAAAATTAAGTGCATCTAGATCAACGGAAATACTTGACTCATCTACCACATCATCATCTTCATCATCATCTTCAGTGACAACATCCGTTGTTGGTAAAAACATTTCCAGTGCAATAGCCTCTCTTTCTTCCAGTCAATCAAAACCGGCCAAAGCTGAGGTGAGGACAGTACCGTTTAAGTCAAAAGAGAACATCCAGACTTCATCTAGCACTGTGCCATCAACAACAGGCTCATCATCGACATTAAAGTCAAAGTCGTCAGTGTCATCTGTCACAAGTACGACTCACACTAGCGTCAGACATCAGGTCAATGGGAAAGACTCGACACACTCACCTCTGACGACAGCTTCCTCATCTGGGAAGTCATCTTCCGCATCATCATCATCTGCCAAATCTAGCGCCGCCCTTCATACTGCCACAGAAAGCACAAGAAAGACATCACATACATCAGTATCATCATCATCATCGTCTGCATCAACAACGCCATCGAAATTCATTAAGGCCAAATCTGTTGACAATACGTCCAGAACTCTCAAAGACAAACATCAAAATTCCAAACCGGCTCGGAGAGTCAGTATCCCAAACTTAGAACCGGAAGTTATCGGTAATGATGGAGGAATAGACAATCTTTATCCTGACGAGGAGGTAACTCTTGGTGATGATAACGAACAAGTTTATTTTTCCCTGACTGACGAAGAGAAACAGTTTGCCTTGCTGGCTCTGGGAAACACTGTGTGGAATTCTGATACTCGAAATTTACAGGTAGGCATCTCTGTATAACAAGATACTTGTTCTGAATGTCATATTAGTCAGGTAATGATAGTGAACACTCTGTCAGTTTAACACTGCGAGCTGTCACCTGATAGAGACCTTTTTCTTGATTTACATCGTGGACTATACTGCCTTGCTGTGAATAATTCACACACTGGGTTGTCATTGCACTAGTAGTTATTGCAACACATCAGAATTGCAGCATTAGAAAAAGAGAGAGCATCAGAAAATATGGAATAATTTTCCATGCATTTCCATGCATTTTACCAAAGATCTGACTTCTCAGCTGAAATGGTTGCAATCTAGTATCAGCTGTCTTGTATTGTGATCATGGCGCAGCGTAGCCAAACCATAATTATGTTGGTGTATCCGTGACGCTGATGATTTTGCAAAGCCAAGATTCTGGCTTCTTGATCGAGTAATGGCAAATCAGGATCTTGGCTTTGGATATGTGTATAAAATTGATTTGACCCCAGATCTTCAAATTTCTCTGGCCATGAGGGTCTTACTATTATTTTCCCTTTTCTTCACCTGTTTAAATGCAAAAAAAGGAAGAAATTATCAATGACTTACAGCTCGACCAAGTCACAGATTTGTAGACTTTCAAATGCCTGTTTGGATATGCACGCAAATTTAAAGTGAGCATTCGAAGGGTTAAACATGAACCAGTACCAGTACTATTTGGTTAACTTGATGACAACATGGACGTTCACAATTAGCCCATTTGCCAAGGTTCGTATTAATATATTAACTCTGTCCTTCTGTTCATCCTGACTCATGTCCATAGATATGAGTGGCAGAGAAAGGGTAAACTACTGAAGATATAAAAGCTGAACAAACAAGAAGAGAAAGGAGGAGTCAGAGGCAAAGATGTCGATCAAACTCATGGCCTTGTTTACACCTTTTACCTCATCTTGCTTTCCATTCCCTCCACTGCTCCCCTAGTCCATCAGTCATGATTATGTACCTCATTGCCTTTGTCATACACACACTTTCTCCATCTCCACACCCTTTGCTTAACTCTTTACCCTCCTCTTTTTTTTCCCTTATTAATCAAGATGAAAATACTTTTATCTGTCATAGATGATTCTACATTGTATCATGTCTATTTTGCCACAAATGGAGAAGGCCAATGATGTATATTCAAAAGTATTCATCATTCATAATGCTACTTTTTTTTAAAGATATGATTCTTGAAAAAAATTATGCCCAAACAGATATCAGATCTAAGTATAGGTGTATCCATATCAGCATCGTGGAGCTTTCTAAAATCTATCTGTTTTTCTTAAATTCATAACCAGGTGGATCCTGAGGTGGCCAAGAGAGCCTGCCGAGAATTTGAGGATCTTAGCGTTGACCAGCTATTGATACCCGATAAGTTCAAAACCCTTGTGGACTGTGACGCTCTGAAATCACAAAAAGAGTTTGGCACCTTTCCTCAGATCAATAAAGCAAAGCCCACAAAGGCTTCATTAGAGAACTTACAATTCACTACAGAAGGGCTGGGAAAGACTGGGTCAAAGGTCATAGAAAAGTCTGGTGCAGCAGCTTCCAAATCAGATAGCAGTATGGACAGCCGAGTGAAAGACAAAAGTGGAGGACGAGGAGGGACAACGGTGACCTTGTGCCAGGGTAAAAGTCAAGTTCAAGGTCAGGCCAGTGTCGAGCGGCTAAAATCAGCCAGCTCGACGGGCACATCTGGCAATTCTTCCATGACTTCTTTAAGCTCAGACAGTGAGGGGAGGGGGAATTTTGGCTCCAGCTGTGGGAGCGCTGATTCTGGCGTTGAAATGGGTTCTGGAAATGGGAGCATTGAACACAAAGATCGTCCATTGTCCTATACTCTTGGTGATATCACGGACTGTTTATATGAATCCGTGGATGATGCTGTGGATGAAGTGAACAAAGCTCTGGCCTCACTTTCAAACCAGACCAATGGCAAAGATTCCAAGGGAGACAGTGTGGATGGTCACCCTCATGCCAAAGCCAGGTCTACAACCAGCAGTTTGGAACGAAAATCCCCAGCTCATGCCTCAAGTCAAGGTCATTCTGCAAAGGTCACACCGAAAAAGAGCAGTGGATCAGGGAGTATTGCTGACGATGACGACCCTTCAACTTTAGAAATTTCTCTCAATGACAGCTCAACATTGGAAGGATTCCAAGCAATTGCTTTGCTAAATGATGTTTTGCGGGATTACGGGGACTTTAATGAGTCCTCCACCGACGACTTTGATGTCAAGGACAGCAAGAAAGATAATTCCAAACTTAAAAAGTCTTCAGATTTTGAAGCCAGAATGGCCTCTGTGGCAGCCACTTTAGATTTGACCAAACAGCGAGGGAAACGTCAGGCTCCAAGACCTCCGGTATCACCACCACCAGAACCCAATATAGCCCAGGCTGTTTCTCCGAAAAAAGTGGCCAATCAGCCGGATCCAGTGTTCAAAATGGTTCCTGTAGGTAAAAACATTATGACTCTGCCCCCACAGCAAGATGGGGTACCCAAAACTTCAAAACCGTCCCAAGCTCCGCCAGGGTTGGAAGATCTGGCAATGCTCTCGGAAAGTTCCGATTCAGTGAATAGCCGTACTAATGGTGAAGGCAAAAACAAAAAGGGAATCACATCTTTCTTCCGCAATATTCTTCGAAGAGGGAAAGATTCTCAGGAGAGCTTTGAATCAATGAATCCGGATGTGCAGCTGAGTGCAAAGCACCTGGACCGGAAAGATTCTGGTGGAGGGTTTGGAAGCATTGATTCCCAAGATGATGAT
The DNA here is from genome assembly GCA_038406235.1 of Peronia verruculata. Taxonomy (NCBI): domain Eukaryota; kingdom Metazoa; phylum Mollusca; class Gastropoda; order Systellommatophora; family Onchidiidae; genus Peronia; species Peronia verruculata. Next base: position 8,193 of record JBCAUA010083552.1, on the reverse strand, counting down.
CCAACCTCCTCATCGGTGGATCGAAAACTTGGACCTAAATTTTCTCCACAGTCAAAGTTTTTGGTTATTCCTCCAATGTCTCCCCCTAATAAGCGCAGTGATGGTAGTGGTGATGGTGGTGGTACTGATGCTGATGGTGGTACTACTACCACTACTTCTGGTGCTCATCCTCTGAAATCATCTCAGAGTTTAGATTCTGATACCCAGCATTCAACATCATCTGGTATTGCAACCACAGCATCGACTTCATCTGCTGCGGCTGCCACTGCAACAGCAACATCAGCATCTACTGCTAGTCCACCAACCCAGAGAAAAACTAGCAAAGGTTTAGCCAGTCCGAAAATGATGCTGAAGCGAGCCACAGCTAAATTCTCACCACCGACATCACGACACAACATCAAACACCAGGACAAAGAGCATGCTGAGTCAGTGCCATCTCTGCCAACATCAGCCGCAGCAGCAGCAGCAGCGACAGCAGCCAAACCTTATCCTGCACCCAAACCAGCGGTGCCACCTCCAGCAAAGCCACCGGTGACAGCAACGACATCGTCAGGCTCAGCTTCCAAGGAGACAACAAGTGTCGCCAAGGATAAGGATACTTCTGCCACAGCACCAAATGTTGTAAGACGTCGAGCAAAAAGTCCGAAGAGAACAGCACCACCTGTACCCCCAACACGCACATCGGTCGGACCAGGTGAGTTTGAGTTTGAACCCAGTATTTTACATGACATGATTACAATCACACCGCTAATAGTCTTTCGTAACTTAACTTCCTAGTGCCTGGAGAATGGAAGTGACATGCCCAAACCATGCTTGCAGTATATCAGGTTGGCTCAGTCTTTTTTGAAATCTGATTTACTGTCATGCAAGATCATCATCAGCCACTGTTTCTCGACTACTCTGAAGCTTACAGAAGAAATGGTGGCAAGGATAAATGGTGGCATTTTTGTATGTTAATGGGGCATAGCAAGATCTACTGTTAACCATTTTTTTTACACTCCAGAAGTGCATTAAAAAAAAAGTAAAATAATGCTAGGTCAAGGTCACATGCATGCATATGGAATACATTAGTAATAGATACATAGAATTGTTGAGAATTGTTGGAAATGATTATCAAAGTCTATAAAGATCTGTAAATAGCTACATCTTTCAAAATTTCATTCATGCAAACATGCAGCAAGTCCGAGAAAAAGTTTAACCTATTCTCTTTTGTTTGAAATGTTGTGTTTAACAAAGAAAGAAAAAAAAAAAAAAAAAATTTTCTGTCTTTTTTTTCAAGGAAAACCAGGAGGCACAGATTCCAGGAATCCTGATTTGACCAAAGAGTTAGAGTGGCGATTGAGCAAGACAGGACCTGAACAGTCAGGTGGCTATTTTCTCCCTTTCTTTTCTTTCTCTTTTGCTTGCCATTCTGTTGCTCTCTTCCATGTTTGTCTGTGACTCCCATTCACTCCATCGCCCTTGTCAGTTCTGTCCTAATCCATTGCTAGTTCATCCTTGAACTTGTCTATCCATCTTGCCGTCTTATCCATTAATTCCTCCATCCAGCTATCCAGTCACCGCTCATCCATAAATGTGACTATTCATCTTAGACAGCCATCATCCATTTAGTTAACATCATCATCAACTAATCCATTTGCCTCCATATTTGATGCATGTTTCATTTATATCACTAATAATGTATTTGATTTGCTTTTGTTTTTGTTTTTTTTCCTGCCTAGGTGGGGGTACATTATCCAGATCAGACCTACGAGAATCCACTCGGAGATCTATGCCAATGCCACCATCACCCCCTGGTGAGCGGAAGGATAAATCAGGACGTCCCGTTTCTCCATCCCCACCCATCTCTCCAATTCGAGAAACTGAGAACTCTCTCCCGTCATCCCCGTCTTCCCCTACCGGCACATCTTTCGATTTCCCAAATACAGAATGGTCTGGTGGCTCAACGTCCACTATTGAAGACGAACTTCCAAAATTCACAGAAAAAATAGAACTTCCAACAGTGGCCAATCAAGGAAGAAAAGGCTTTCTGGGAAAGTTGGCCGGTGGAAACAGAAAGACTCGAGCTCCACAACCACCTGCAGTGAAGAGAGCCAAGTCTATTACAGAGTCGTCTACCTTGCCAAGGGGAGACAAGAAGAGCAAGAAAATCAATGTGGCGGATATTTCTGGTCCTGTGGTAAGCACTGGTAACTTACAAATATGCAGGAATTAGTCCTGAGTGTCAAGGAGAGAGATCTGTTGAAAGACACGCTGATTTGGGCTTGCATAAGAAACTGACTTTCTAACGTAGCATATTATAAAGGGGGGTTCTAGAAATATGGTTCATCGTATCTTCGTTGAATAGACTCAAGATACTTTAATTTATATCCATTTAGAGTTTACTTTAAACTTATATGATTCCCCAATCAATGAAATTGTTCAAAAAGCTTGCATGACGTTTGCTGTTCTTATGAACAATAGTTTGAAATTCAGTCTGCCACTTGTAAGCTGAGGTTTTTTGGTCTGTCTCAAGTAACTCTGTGTAAATTTGAAGTTCTGAGTAATCATGGTGAGTTGACAAACTGGCCAGCAGTAATGTATTGGACTCTTTCTCTATATATTTGTTTTGTTTCGTTTCACCTTGTTCCATCAAGCTGACAACATTTTATTATTATTATTTTTTTTTTTTGACATACCAGCAGCACTTTTTTTTTTTTTTCCAACAAGAATCTGCTGAGATAGCCTGCCACAAGTGACGGAACAGTACATTATAATAACTTAAATGTAGACATATTATTACACCATCAGCTTTTATGTTTCTGACAGTGCACTTTGCTACTTTGTGTTACAGATGGTGACAGACATCACAAACACCAAAGTCCTGGAGAACAGAAGAAATACCATCTCATTGGGTGATGAACCAGCATTTGTGAACTGTATGTACTAGTTTACTTGTAGTGAAAATTTCTGTACTGAAATAATCTTTTAGTTTCATTATAGCCAATGAAACGGCCAGTCATGTACCAACACCAGATGTGCCATTCAGGAGTAAATTTAGGTACTAAATATTTTTAGAGCCCCTCGTGCAGCAAGTGTAGGGCAAGAAAGATCACTAGTCTTTCGATTTCCATTGAAGCCAAAATTTTTAATTGATTTTTCTTGTCATTGCTGTCCTGTACAATTTTGTTGCTTAGGTACATGACTGATTTCATCATGTCACTGATATAGATGTGAGAAGTTGTCTATAGGATATTTGTGTTTTCCTAGTGATAGATAATATATACCAATGTGGTTTTAGTGAGAATATTAACTATAGGAAAAACATTTTCATCATAATGGAATAGTATGTGGCAGCACAGTTGTAGTGACATTTTTTGTACAGGAATATCCCTTTGTTTACCTCAATAGCCAGTTTGTCCTTGAGAAATACTTGTCATTCTTTGTAATACAGGAATTATTTTGTCTTCCAATTTGTCATTGTAAAATGTAATGAATGCCATTCCCATAAGCTGGTAACGTTTTTGTTGATAGTGATATGGAATGCATTCACTTTAAATTAACAGAATATTGGCAAAACAAAGAATGATAGCTCTAGTAATGGCTATGGCAGAAAGAAGAAAGATTGAAGAACAAGAAGATAGTGAATCTAATAGGTTATATTGAAGCTCTTGTCTCTGTTCCTCTGGAAATGAAATGACTCAAATGTTGAACATTTTACAATTGGATAAAAGAACAGGTGTCTTTACAGAATGAGCAAGTGTTTTTTTTTGTGTGTTTTTTTTTCGTTCATATGGAATAAAAATGAGAATATATGAATATCTGAAGCCTTCTGAAGGAAGGAAATATAAGTGGTAAAGTTAAAATGCTTGCATGGAATGGTATAAGAGATTGAAAGAAAGAAATTAAGGCTCATGAACAAGTGTTGTTAATTTCATTTTATTTATACGCCATGACTGAAAAATGGCTTTAGTGAATTTTCACAAATTTTTCTCTGCAGTGCCAGCAGGAGGGGCACCATCCACGTCATCAGTCGACAAAAGTGGCTTTGACGAGTTTGATTTTCCAGTGCTCTCCCCTCTGGGCTCGCTGGAGAACCTGTATGAATCCATCCTGCCCAAACAAGAAGGGTCAACATTCCACTACTACGATCCACCAACCAGTCCGAAGGTGTTGTGTCCAAATATCCCAGCCGACGGATATTTGGAGCCAGTACCACCCTTGTCAAGCACTGCAACTGCTGTTTCGACGGCAGCATTGGGACCAGCATCATCATCATTAGTGTCAGCTGTCGCAGGTACTACAAATTTGCCATTGTCATCATCATCATCGACTTCCTCTGCATCATCAGCTACAACGAATGCATCAGTTGTGAAATCGCCCCACAAGGGCAAAATAGCAGTGACTCTGAAGCCAGAAAGAGCTGGGATCAAAGAGACAAATTCTTCCCACAGTAGCTCCACCAGTTCAAGCGAACCTAATTCAGCAGAAAATTCTGGAAATTCCTTGCCAGACTCTGCCCAGATCTCTGCTAAAATTCATGGAGATGGTAGTGCGGGTAAGTTAATAGGAAGTTCAGCGATGTCTGGGGCATCATCTGGTCCTGGTGTTGGCCTCAGTTTTGTTGAGCCAGAGATGACGGAGCAGCGACGGATCCTCTTGGCGTCACAGCCAATCTACGAGGAGATACCAAATGGAGGAAATGAGGATATTGATGATTTCGAAGACGAGGCTTTGGATCGGAGGAATGGGGAAGATAAAAAGAGGAAAATGTCAGCATCTAGAGTTGAGGTAGGGCCTCCCCGAAAAGGGAGCACATCGGAAAGTGGGTCGGCACTGCAGAAAGCCATGCTGCCAGGGGTCAGTAATGCAGGAGAAATGACCAAATCACAAGTTGCCCACGCATGGTTGCATCAGCCTCACGTGCTTGGTCAGTCGTCATCTGCAGGGACAGCCACGACTACCACCACCTCTCATCCACTGTTACCCCCCTCGCCATCCCATCTGCCATCTAAACCAAACCAGGCACCGACATCGCTGTCATTATCCATGACAGCATCCCAGATGATGACATCATCAATGATGAGTACATCCATGACATCCAGCATGTTACCACCTCCTCCTCCACCACCTGACCACTTGCCCGCCCCTCCCCCCAGCACCAGTCGCTCTGTATCCCGTGAGACAGTGTCCTCAGAGTCGGACACCCAATCAAATTGCAGCACACTTTCCAGACCTAGACCAGCACCAAGACGAAAGCCCAAGCGGCCAGACACCGGTGGATCAGATCAGTATGTCTCCATGAACAGGCCCAATGCTCAAGTAAGTCCGACACTCCTCTCAGTAATATATCCCCTGTCAGTAGTGTTGATTTGGACCCTTTAAAAGAGGAATTTTAATACTTATTCCAGTGGGTTTTATAGGATGTAATAAGATAAACTTTATTTGATGTAAGATTGCCTCCGCTCGATAAGGGTAATTTTTTATCTATAAATAAATTGTAAAACTCTTAAGGACATATTACTGTAACTTTGCCTCACTTCAAATGTTATGTTTCAATGTTTTCATTGTTGAAGAATCCTGTTTTTCTTTGTTTTCTGGGCATTATTAATTCAGTTTCGTTTCATTTGATATGCAATATGCAAGGCTTATGTTATGATCAGAACAATTTTGTGTCTGTTACCTTCCACTATAAAAACTTGGCCAAAAATCAGTTAGGTCTGATTCTCAAGATGTTTCTGTCTGAAAAGAGTTAAGATCAAGAAAGACAGACATCCAAGCTGAAACGTTTGCATGTGATGTGATCAACTAAGATAAATTAGATGTGAGGGAGAGCTATGTTGAGAAAAAGAGATTTTATAGTTACCTTTGAACATGAATATTTAAGTAGGCCTACAGGAGAAGAGTAAATTTTTTTCCTTTCATTCAATGTAGGCAATCTTTCAGTAAGTTTACTTTGCTTTCTTTTCTATCCTGTCCACATTGCTCTCAATGAAGACAATCTTTCAATGCATTTATTTTGCTCCCTCTTTCCATCCTGGTCTAGGTGTCCCTCAGTGAGGACAAGCTCCGCGATGTGTTTGGCAAGCTGACCAGCATCACCTTCCATGCCCTGCAGGACATCTATGCCCAGTGTGAGCGCATCCTCTTTGTGGACAAATTGGACATTCCCAACTCCAAGATGTTGAAGTGGGCTGACTTTGACATCTATGGACAGCCTCTGCATGCCTCAGGTCGCTGTGTGGTGTACAATGCCAAGCTTAGGGCTAATAATGCACCCTGCCAAGTTATGGTAAGATTATAATGAGATTTGTGCCAAACTTCATTTTGTGAATTTATTGTAAGATTTCATTTTGATGAGATTTCAATTTATCTAGTTTCACTGTGCCAAGTTTGGTGTGATTTCAGCTTGCCAAGCTATGGTATGATTTCAGTGTGCCAAGTTATGTTATCATTTCAGTGTGCCAAGTCTGGTATGATTTCATTGTGCCAAGTTATGGTGTGATTTCAGTGTGCCAAGTCTGGTATGGTTCGTATGATTTCAGTGTGTCAAATTATGGTGTGATTTCAGAGTGCCACATAATAGTGAAGTTCATCTGCTTAAGTTGTAAGATTTTTCTACACAAAGTTATCCTAAGGTTTCACCTTTGCCAAGTCATGAAAAAAATATCACTGTGCTAAGACTTCTTTGCAGTTTGCATCCTTATGGACAAAATGATGTAATATTTGTTTTCTTATGTATACTTAATTTGTTCTAAGAGAATTCACACATTTTGTACAGATCTTGCATTCGCGGCCAGCCACTGAGATGTGCACCACCAGCCACCCCAGTTTGCTGCGGCCCGCGGCTGTGTTTGCTGACACAATCCCTTTCTCTTACCTGACCCCAGACTTCATCAAGACCTCCCAGCTTTTACAGAATTCTGTGTATGACTCTAGTCAGGCCCGATGTTTTGTAGCTGTTGGTGAGTAGGTTTATCCACCCACTCTAAGATACTATATCAAAACCGAATGTTTGTTGAAGCAGGTTACTTGTGTAGGGAAGATTGTGGCTACCATCTTAATTCAAAACCTACCAAAAATTACTTATTTGTTTCATTACAATACGCACAGCCCTTGACCCAGATTAGTGCACTATTTTATGACACACTTTCAATGAGGCATTTCGAGATTGGTCACATGACCGAGGCAACATCGCTTACATGTGGCTTTGTTTATATGATATGACAGATTTGAAAGCTCATCATTCGTCAAGATTTGTCTGCCATGCGCAGAGCAAGTAAACAAATCAGCATGTGAGCGAAAATCCTCGGTCATGTGATTTTTCTTGAAATACCTCATTTTCAACCAAACAGATGGGCAGGTGAACTGGTAAGTGTTCTTCAATGTACAACTGACAAAAAAACTTCATATCTATACTAACAAAATGTATGCTAAATCCTTGCAGTGTGATTACATACCCATGTCACAGGCAGGCCTTGTCATGAACAACAACACAAGCAAAAATAATTAGAACTTGGGATTAGCAGCCCAGGGTGATTTCCAATGAATGGTAGGAAATTAATTAAAATGCCCATAGCTTCCAAGTATCCTTTCCAGCTTTCCTCCAGATTCAAGATTATGCAAGTACTTTTCTACTTTTCAAGGGGATTTTAAGTATCATGGAAGGAAAATCAGATGACTATCAAAGTATCTGTACAGTGAGAGAACATGCATATTACAGGGTTCACACTTCCTAGATGGTTTAAAATTCAATGACTTTTCAAGGATTTTACGACTGTTTATAAGGACTTCATGAAGCCAAACATCTTCAAAAGGTGCATAGATTCTTATTCATGTGTAATGATAATATTCGCTGAACAGACTTACATGTAGACATATACATGGACAAAAGATGATATTGCAAATTTCACGCTGGATCTGTGTTCTTACTGATGCTGAAAGTCACTCTGCAATACACACTAGTACATGTAATTAACAGGTTAAATGAGAGTCAGTCTGTGTTTAGAGCCAAACCCATTCAGCTAACTGAGTGACTAATTGTAAAAAAAAAAAAAAAAAACCCTCCACACATTCTACAATTACTCTTTCATTGATGAATTTAACTGAAGATTCAAGTTGGGGTGTGAAATTTCATTTAACTCAAGAACTGCGAACCACGCATTTAGGCAACAGGTGAAGCCCTACTTGATCCTGCGCAGAACGCATTTAGGC
>JBCAUA010083541.1:0-10696 GCA_038406235.1 Peronia verruculata | reverse complement strand
GATCCTGCCAACGGAAGAGGCGGTCCTTGGTCCGGGCGACGACCGATCCGGTATGATTCTTTGTGTGGTTTTCATCCGTTACAATGGGTTTATAGTTCACAACTGAGCTATGAAGCAGCAGAAATAAAGAATAATTTTTCTATTTATAAGACGCAGACGTTCATATACTGTCACCTGGTGAAAGATTACACTGATAATCTACTGACCGTCGGTCTTTTCTTTTTCCTCAGTGTGGTCAGCCAATGTCCACCCTTGACATTACGGTTCAAGATATTCTTGAAGAGGTTATAATTAAACCGTCGCCTGAGTCAAAATCTTCCCTATAGACCAGAATTTCCAAACGTGTTTGCTAATATGATTGTGGAGAGCAACGATGAAACATGTAGGTTAAATATAAATGACACTGTAAAATCCCAAAACGTATTTTCTGCAATATATTTTTGTGCTAAACTCCTAAAATGTGCTTTACATGAATTTATTATTATTATTATTTTATTATTATTATTATTTGTTCGAGTTTGTACAAAAGTCATGTATGAACCTCATACAGAGTATATATATATAGAATATATATATAGAGTATAGGGTTACGCCATGGATATATAGGAATGACTGTAGCTGTCACATTATAATGGAATAAAAAAAAAAAGCTACAAGTTGGAGCTTTACACATCAGAAGATGTCATTACTTTTCCTATCAAAAATGAAAGATGTAAAATCGACATAAGGCGCATGCCTGCTTGTGTTTGTATGTAGGCCTATGTGTGAGAGAGAGACTGATTTCTCTTGAATAGTACCATTATTTAGCATGAAGACAACCTGATTTTTGTTGCTGTTGTTGTTGTTATTGGCTCTACAGATGAATTTGAGGTGCACCTTAATGTCGATGGACAAAAGGTACATCTGAACTGCTTATTCTTTGATTCTATATAGAGAGAGGTGCTGCCGATGTTCCGACTAATTCTTGATAATCAGCATTTACTCTCGTGGATGAAAGCCGAATTGCTTCCTCGAAAGCAATAACCAATGTTGGCACTCGACTTCTCCCCCTCTCGTCAACCTGCTGTCTCATCATTGATTCCATATTTATATATATATCCGGCTTAGATGGAATATTCTATAGTAAAGGACACTGTCCCGTGAAAGGCTCCAACTGGTGGCCCTCAGTTCATTTTAATATTAAAATAGAGAGTATTTATATAGCGTTTGTCCCCGTAATTACAGGCTCTAAGCCTTTTTACCATCTATTATTACCCCGACAGCGGCAAAGAAGACACTCATGAACGTTCTCAGCTTCGTGCATACAAAGCGGCTGCCTGTTAGGCCCTCAAATTCTTATCAATCTAACACTGTAAATCACTATCTATAGTCGGTTGCCTATTGCAACCTGAGTGGAGCCAGGAAATGTTTGTAAATTGCCTTTCCCAAGGATAAACTGTCGGGATCTTTCACGTTACGTTCAATTATAGGCCTTACAACGGCCTGATCGGGGTTATCTAGAAGGTTATTTGTTTGAAAACAAAGACAAACATACAAACAAACACATACACACACACACCAAAAAAAAAAAACTCCTGTCCCAAAAAATGGTGTTTTCACTTTTAAAAAGAAAAAAAAAAGGAAAGAAACGAAAAATTCTACTTAATGCTGTCTTCGTTTTCTGCAAAAAATTGTGTTAAAATGCATCCCACCTCCTTTTTTTTTCCACGCAGGTCTTGGAGTGTCGCTGCGTTTTTTGGGTTTTTTTTTTTTTTTTGTCACTCGTGGATCCCCTGCTGTTTTTGTTGTCGGGACCTGTCAAGATTCGAACCCGGAACCTCAGACGAAACTTCAGATCCCGAGTCCGACATCCCAACCTCTTGGCCACGACACCACAGTTACAGCCTCACCAAGGTGGTAGTGCCTCGCATAATTGCCAAGAAATCTGTTCCATACATCCTCGATTGGGGTAAACGCATTTTTGTCACGAGTTCTCAGTGTCGAGTAGAACTAGTCGTGACTTATAAGTGGCGATCAGGCAGTGGATGCGAACGAGACTCACACAATAGCGGAGAAATGAAAACAGGAGTCCTCCAAGTCGAATTATAACACAGAATTTAATCCAGGTGATCGGCTATGTTACACAGGATGTACAGCGAAGTACAGGCGCAGAACACACATAGGGCAGCCACTTCTAAAGTTCGTGCGTACTGCACTTGTTGAACTCTACTCAAAACCTCTCTCTCAGTGCGTTGCAGTCCAGACCCCTCGCACTGACTGACTCGGCTCTTTTATATTCATACTATCCATCGAGAACCTTCCATCCAGAGCCTTCTAGGCACGACTGGTGTGTCACATGTTACAGCAAACACCCACGCAAGTCAGTCCAGAGCCCCGATTGAGAAAACAATGGAAACAACTAGTGAATAATTGTCATACCTAAATACACCCTCAAGGCCAAGCTCAAAGCAGCACACATGCATATTGGAAAATTCACGGTTGTACTGTAACTAGCTACTACGTCGTAACTATACACACGACCTCTCGCGCGTGTACTACACAACATGATTCGTTACAGTTTTCTTCGCTGATTCCTTGTTATTTTTTTTTTTTATCGAGTCTGATGAGCGTCAACAAGGAAGAAAATATGTTTCAATTGAAGTTGGCCTTGATCAAATAATGTATACTCACAATAGGTTTCATGGTCAGCTTCAAGTTATTTATTTTGCACCATGCATTCAAAGTACACGAAATATGCGAGAAATGTTTTTAGTTCTGTATTGTGTTTTTCTCACGAATTATCTTTTTGACTCGTTGTTCTCTTCAACGTTTGTGCACTGAATTACAATGTCAATAACATCATTAGTTATAGTAATAGTTAGAGTTGAGGCTCTGGACATGACATGATCACTTGGTAGTGTCCTGTTTTTAGAGATTCTCCCAAGATTTCTGACTGTGTATGTGATGACGTAATGAAATGATGGACCACTCAATTTTATCAGAGCCTGTTTATATCACTAGCAGGACTCACTTACTACAATAACAGCAGAAGCATCGGAATTTAAGGTTTCTGAATCAGGCATTTCAACATATGTATGAAAGAACTGTACACCTAGATTCTTCAGAGATATGCAAGGTCAGAAACGTTGAAATTATTGAGAGAAGAAATATTTTACTGATGTAGCGGACAGAAGCTCAGTATATTTTGTTATTCTACTTCACTCTTCTTCATCAATGGATTGTCTATTCAGTACGCTATCAAAATCATCAAGTTTGCCTTTTTTATTGTAACACTCTTCATCTTCTGAATCCAGATTCATATCAAATACCTTAGCGGTTTGCAAATAGTTGTCTGACATTCGTCAACACAAGTTAAAACTAGTACAGCATTTTTTCATCAGCGGTATAGCGGATAGTCTGTATACAATAATATGATATTAACTATATTAGTAATTAATACACAGCTGTTTCTATGGTGCGTCCCACTATCATGAAAAAAGGCGATAAGACTTATGGTCCATGTAAAGCAATGTGTTAAAGCTTTGAAGCTAAAGCATTTGCATTTGAAACAATTATCCAGCAGATCAGAACAGTTTCAACTGCTGCCCTGAGATAATGGAACATGTTCTCATCTTTTCGGATGAAATATCTGTTTTCCATTTGAGTACCTCAACCAGGCTTTACCTTCAAAATGACCTCACAGTAGATTACAGATTCAACAACATTGCAGGAAACGACGAAAGGGCAGACACAGGAGCCAAAAACGCACCAGCATGTCACCAACAAGACAAACCAGATTCTAAGAAAACTTCTAAAAGCATCTTAAACTCTAACACAGAGGAGAAATAGAAGGACAAACGGGCACTAAGCAAAATTAGAAGAGAACACTATGAGTATTACACCGAAAACTGGACACTTAATATCTCTCTATCTCTCCATTTGTTTTGCAAGCATTACATACACATGGAAATTTAGGTCAAACGGCTTTTGCGCATTACGCCCTTGCATGGCTGTGATGATATGACACTCTTCTAATCAAGGAATTGGTGTTTTGCACTCACCCATCAATTACCAAAAGTGAAATCAGTGATTTTAGCACAAAATTACTAACTAAATTTATTGCCATACTTTGTGTGTGTGTGTGTTGGGGGGGGGGGGGTGTTGACAGAACAATAAGGGAGTTTCATTGCAAATTATTTTAAGTATTCGATGCAGTAAATGTTCTAAAGTGCTTCCGTGTGTGTTACACCTATTGCGGCCGAGAGGGTTAAATTTTTGTTATTTTTGTAATTTTATTTTATTTTCTTCTTCTTATTATTATTATTAGTCACCAAAGGCCTAATGTCAGACTGCACGATAATAAGCGCACTTTTACTTTCAAATTTTTTTTTTTTTTTTTTGTGTTTTCTTAAGTGATAATAAATCTGAGTTCAATTCCACTCTATTCAAATCCTGTATGTGCCAATCACACACCATTGTTTATTAATTTAGGCAACGAAATCCTGTACATGACTCTTACAGGAGTTTTGATTTCAACTTTCTTTTAATGTTCAATGCTTAATTTCTGTACATCGGTCTTTTCTGATGGAGATGGCTATTTTTTGAGTACTTTTCTCAGGTACTTCTATGTGATGGGTTCGTTAACATTTTATTTAACTTTTAAGTTAATACCTCCAAAACTGTAAAAGTGGTGATTTTTTGTTTTTTGTATTTGTTTTTGTTTTTTGTTTTCCCTGTAAAATTTGGAAAGTGTCGCTTACCGGACTTTTGATTCAAGCGACGAAATAAATAATGTTATGCTCCCTTTACCTATATATAATCAAACAGTGATGATCTACTACAGTATGCAGCCGCCAGAATGTGTCATCTAGGCCGAGATATCTGTTGAATCACCATGGATTAAATAGGTTGAAGTGAACATATCCACTTTTTAAATAGCATTGTTATATTAAAAAATGGAGGGGGGGGGAGGAGATTAAAGAGTGTTTAAACATTGGCTTCACCTTCAGAATAACCGTGTTATACATTTTCCCTTCTGGTAGTACATTTTACATCATTTTCCTCGGCGGTTCATGGCACAACTCCTAGAGATACAAATCCAGAGGAATATTAAAGTGTAAGCTTTGTTTTTAGCTATAATAACGGCTCAGTCACTCTCTTAAACTCAAATCTATTTTATAAGACTTTCAACTATGATAGCCCTAACAGCCAGGAACTGTTCGGTTCAGCTGTCCGATACCACAAAAACCTGTTTGTTTTACGAACATTTACCAACGAAGACTCAAAAGCCACGTTTATAGAATGACTGACTTTGATTTTCAGGTCCCAGATTCTCTCTGCCGGGAGAAGGAATGAGAAATGAAGGCGGCAGGTGTGATAGAAAATTGAAACACGCTGCATGTTGTATTGTTTTACATAGAAACACCCATGCATTAAATAAACAATCATTAAAATTAATGTGTTATTTAACTTACCTTTCCCAGCCAGAAACAGGAGCATAGCAATCTCCTTGTCTTTTTCTTGAACCATTTCTGAAATGAAATAACAATAATAATAATAAAATTTACAAAAAAAACAAATAGTAATAAAAATCCAAATTTACGCCTGGCTCAAATACTCGAATAAATAAATCTTTATACTTTTTATTAAACTATTTGGAAACAGAAAATGACAATGAGGAAATATTAAACTTACACCTGGTCCTTCAGAAAATTTCATCTCTTGCAAATGCATTGTGGCTGCTATTTCTGCTCCTTGCCGCGCCGGGGCCGCGATTTTTTTTTTTCAATTTTTGCCTTTTTCTCCGTATACGTAAGGTGAAAAACAGATTAATCAGTCTATTGACGAGCATACGATTAATTCTCTAGTGATCGCGAGTAATGTCCCTTCTCAAATCGCCTATTTTTACCTTCACATGACAGTGGAGAGCGGTAGATTTAGAATACATTTTTGTAAGACTAAGCCCAGTCTAAAAGTGCAGAAGTTAACTCCCTACTCAAAATTATGCTAGTGGTGGGGATCAACTGTTTTGCAAAGTCTACTGGATTCTAGATCTAGATCTAGAACGTAATTAAAACATTAGAGCTAGCATTTAGATCTGGACTAGATCTAAAACGTAATGAAAGCATTTCGGGATAAATGGAGAGATTGACTAATAGCAAAAAGAGGCCGTCAAAATCTAGCTGAGTTTTGTTAGAATTTTAACCAACAAACATACCAGCTAAGCTTAGGTCTAGATCCAGTCTTTTTTATTTTGCAAGCAGCTGATCCTTTTTTAGAACTGGTAGTAGTAGGGCCTAAGCTGGTTTGGGAGATGAAAGCTTCTCTATGATGCGCAGAGGGAAATGTCTCTGATAAATTCGCCAGAGCTAAATGAACGCAGCTTTCCATCTTCAACTTAACAGATTTTTATCAAAACAGATTGTTGGATTTTTTTCTTCTTTTTTTTTATAGCTTAAAAAAACAAAAACAAAAACGCCAAGATGTTTATAACAAATTTGTGGGAAGTAATTTCTGCTAGTGATTTCTTGTCAGTCCCCATAAATGATCTATTATTTATGGTAATATCATTTTTATTATTTATTGTAAAACAGCTTTCTTGTGGATATCGGCACGGTGTCGCTTATGAAAAGAAAGAAAAGTAAATGAAACATCAAATCTGATTATGTTTCATCAATCTTTCATGAACTCATACTCTTGTAACTGAAATTGTTGTACATCAAACTGTAATCAAAGTTTACAATAAAAAATATAAAAAAATGACATCGGCTAATTCTGCGAGATATGTGGAGAGCAAGAGCTTTTTTTAATTTGAATTTTTTGTTGCAATTTTTAGTGTTTCAAATGCAATTTTTGTTCTCTTCAAATGCAATTTTCAGCTTGGCCAGTCATACCAAGATTTGTCGTTACAGTATCAGCATGGATAGACAGGATATTCTGGCTTGTTTCATTTCATTTTTTGCTTGGAATACAGTGACTGCTGCCACAGATGTGGGGGGAGAAGCAGTTCTTCTATAGCCCGAAATCCTTTATGGGGATGGGCATCCTAAACTATGAATTTTGCTAACAAAAAAATGCGATTTTGCGATTTTGTTTTCTCTTAAAGCACTGCTTTTTCTACATATAAAAATGGTATCACAAAGTCGATGTCCATTCTAACCTGTCTGACCAATGGTCATTCAACAGTAAACTCAGCATATTAGCAATCAGGATTTGTCTCCACCTGGCTGCTGTGAAAATCTAATTCCAAGTGAGCTGTGAGCTAGCGAGGCTCTTAGCAGCTTGCATTGTAGTGGAATTGTATAGTGGTGTGATGGAGGGGGGGGGCGGAACTCCAATCCAGGGAGCTGTGTATAGCTTGAATCCTAGAAGGCCAGTGCCTGGTCCCCGAGGTCTGGTCTTCACATGGATTCCAAACCTGAGTTTGGCAGGCTGGTTGCTTCTGATCCGGGCCAAAAATGCATGTATTGGCATTATTCTTTTTCCGGAAGCTTAATCATTCTCTGCGGGCGGCGGCAAACCAGAGGTGACGAGTGGTCGCAAAGTAACACAGTCTGAAATGTTCCTCGTCTGATGCGAGGAAATCCCCGTATAGGCTCACGGTTGTGGTACCGCTCTCATGGGCACACTGTGGTGTGCACAGCGGAAGAATCTCACGGTACCTTTGAGTTTCTCCGCTGACCCATATAGACAACGACTCAATGTGGGATTTGAGCCTAGACAATGCTGCCTGAACACGGCCAGATAGGGACAGTTGATTAAAATGTGCTCAGAAGTATCGAGGCGGACACCAGAATGCCGTCACAGCGGGTCGCGACAGGGGTTCTGATATTGTCCGAGAGCTACATGCCCCCTGCGTAGCCGGAATGTAGTGGCGTACTCACTCCTGTGCAGCTGGTTAATGGGGTCGTCCTTCCTGTGGCATGGCTGGGCCCCATGGTGGCTCCTCGCCTTATCCGATACGTCCCATCGGTGCAGCCACTTCTCGCTGGCTCCCTGCTTGATAGCTATTCGGGCGAAAGGATAGGTGGTCGGAACCTCTACCTGGCTATCACGGGCCCCCAGCCTTTGCCAGGGAATCCGCAATTTCATTCCCCCGGACTCCAACATGTCCGGGTATCCATTGCAGATGGATCCTAATTTGGAATTCAGACTCCATCCTCGCTTGGCGAATTAACTTCAGAGCTTCCCTTTCAAAGCTCGGGCTGCTAGACTACAGAGCTTGGAGAGCAGATCTGGAGAGAGAACACCACCACGTCCGCAGGACAAAAGGAACCGTCCTCAAACCTGCTGTGAACATGGATTATTGCTTTCCTTATCGCCTCCATTTCAGCATCGTAATTGGAGGCCCTGTTGCCGCACTGGCCGCTGAGACTGTCAGCGGGTACCCCATCTGGGTAAGTAAGGTATATTCCAAAACCTGCATCACGAGTAGCCCCACTGGAGGAGCCATCCGTGAGTGCTCTGACCATCAAGTCAGCGGGATAGTGATAGACAGTTTTCAACGCAGCCGTGCGGAGGACCGCACTTTCACCGGACTTGGTGATGCTGCCATACAGAAGCTTTGAATGTACCCTTAGTGGCATAGAGGAGATTTCATCGGACCCTGGTCAGTTCGTTGCAACTTGGCACGGTGCACTCCCATGTCGTACTCTTCGCGAGCCGTTTGCCTATGGTGGCAACATCTCAGCTCGAAGCCTTCGCGACACCACCTTCATAGTGGACTTTTTAGCGGGATCATCATCCTAGAGCCGTGTGATCCCGTCGAACTGACTCAACACACTCTTCCCTCTCATTGTCTAGGGGCTCTACATTTGTGGCTATTTCCATCGCTTCTGCAGGAGTGCTCTTGAGTGCACCTGTGATCAGTCGAAGTGCGCTGTTCTGCAGGCGGTCCAACTTCTCCAATGACGTTTTACTGGCATGTGCCCGCACTGCCATGCTGTAATAAGCCACGGGTCAGACATATCCGAGATAAAAGCGCCTAAGAAGGCCCGCGGACGCTCCCCACCGAGAGCTGGCCAGCTTCCTCAGGAGGTACACTCGCGACGTCGTCAACATGTTCCCCGAGTGTCAGTTTAGAGTCCAGCTTGATTCCTAGATACTTAGGATGCCTGGAGCACATTACGGGGACCCCATTCATGGTCAAATTCCTTTTATCGGCCTCTTTCTCAGCGGAATGCTATTGGTAAATAGCTGGTAAATGTTTTGTCAGTGTTGACAACCATTTTCCACATGTTGGCGTAGCAGGATATTGCCGAGAGGGTACGCTGGACTGTGATTGTAGTACTGCAACGTTTCTACCTGTCCTCCAAATGGCTATGTTACCCCTAGAAAGGGGCGCCTCGATCTTCAGGACTGGCTCTAGGTCGCCGATGAAGGCCAGGAACATAGTACAGTTGAGTGCAGACCCCTGGGGGAGGCCCTCTTCTGCCATCCGCTCTACGGACAGACTTCCTCGGAAATTGGTCTATATACTTCGATTAGCAATGAAGTCGGCAATCTAGCCATACATCCTGCCCTTTACGTTCTGTTTCTGGAGCTTCAGCAGCAGGCCCGATATCCACAGCCTATCGTAGGCCGGTTTTAGATCGATGAAGGCCGCAAGCCTGTGACTGCGGGCATAGAAGCCATTTATAATATCATTGGTTAGACGAATCAGGTGATCACACGCCTGCTTACCCATCCTGAAACCAGACTGCAGCTTTCCTAGCCCTAAGCTCCTCTCTAATAGATCCACCATTCTTTCCGCTACTTTGCTCAAGTTAGACATTAGTGAGATAGGCCGATAGCTCGACGCTTGAGTATTTTCCTTGCCGAACTTCAGGATTGGAACCACAATAGCCTTTTTCCAGCCCACTGGGAGCCGCCCCATCTCCCACGACTTGTTGATGAAGGGAAGTAGTTTCTTTCCCAGAGGGGACAATTGCTGCAGCCTTTCATTGCTGATCTCGTCGTCTCCGGGTGCCTTACGCGCCTTGCAGCTCCGAAGAGCTAGGTCCAGCTCCGCGGCGTTGAACGGCCGCTTCCACTCTTCCACCACCTAGGCCTGTCTTATTTCCTTGACAGCCTCACTTTGTGTAGTGGGCTATTCAACATCTTTCGCTTTTGGCCTTTACTCATGACGACATAATGCCTATTGAAAAGATTAACCCGGGACTTGTTAGTCGGAATTCGAGAAGAGGGGCCTTCAAGAAATCTGAAATTACCTGAAAGGGAGACACAATGCACTGAGAAAAGCAGAGCGAGAAAGAGTAAGGAAGCGAAAGGCACGCCCGAAGCGCAAACGATTCCTCAGTAATTCCTTCCAATACGCAAGAAGTCTCTTCGAAAATCCAAGATCCGGCGAGCTCAGCGCCAGGCAGGAAGAATTAGAACAGCACTTGCGAAAGTGATCAGTGGAACAAAACTGAAGGTCTTTACATACAAAAGGGGAAGAGCTCAGAGGAGATAGGCCCAATCCCTCTGCTGAATGTGGAGGCAAAATATTCTTCTCCGGAATAGCTAATCGGCTGACTTCATACTTAATGGAGAATGGCTACATAGACACGTCAGTCCAGAAAGGAGAACTCCACGGAGTCCCGGAATGACTGGAACATGCGAGCATGATCTGGGAGGCTATCCAGAAAGCGAAAACAAGAAAGCAGGAACTGCATGTCATATGGTTAGACCTTGCTAATGCATATGGTTCGGTTCCTCACTCGCTTCTATGGCTGGC
>JBCAUA010083530.1:0-10696 GCA_038406235.1 Peronia verruculata | reverse complement strand
AAGGAAAACTCTACCAACCCGCCCCAAAATTGACTTTAAAAAAAAAAAAAAAAAGCTCTATGGTCAGAAGAAATAAGTCAGTTTTGGTGCAGATTGGTACAGTCTGACATGATACGGGCATAGGTGACGCGAACACCCGCCATGACGCACTGACCCTTCAGTCCTCTAGATTGTCTCGATGATGTTAATGAAAATGACTCCGCTGACGATGAGATGGTTGACATGGCGAAATATTTTCAATCAGAGTTTGAAAATTGACGTTAGTCCATTTTTTTTTTCTACAAAATGGACGGCATTTAAATATCCCAGTATTGACATGTATAGACAAAAACCATTTATTTCCTCCAAACTGGTGATGATGATAATGAATCATGATGATAATGATTAAGACTTTTTGAAATGCATACAAGGTAGCTGCCTATTGCATGCTTACATATTTATCTATCTAATATTGATATTCTCTGTTATCATTCAATGGTGACCCAAAATTTATTGCTCGTACAATTCCTGTTATACATACTCCATCCCATATCTTGAGGAGTAGATAGATCTGATGATTTTTTTTTTCTTTTTTTTTTTTTAAAGATATCAGAATCTCTCTTTATCTCAAAACTCATGTAACATTTTGGGACTAATAATCTGGAAATGGGAGCAGATGCAGTTCGCCTCGCTGGCCATTCTTTTATAACCTAGTTTGTACTTTGATCTGGCAGGCGTTGAATTTTTACTAGTTGCCACCCCCCCCCCTCCCTTTTTTAAACTTGTGTGTGTGTGTGTGTGTGTGTGTGTGTGTGCGTGTGTGTGTGTGTGTCTGTGCTGAAATAATGCTAGAACAAAGCTTAATATACCAGTTTACAACTTCATGGAATGTATTCTTTACTTTACTTTTTCTTCCACTTCTTGTCCTTCTCGACCCTTAGATGCCACAATAAGCGAGGATGTACTGAGTGTTCGAGACTGCGGAACCTGGAACAACTGGTCAAGCTTGTGGTCAGCCAGGAAAGAAAAATTCAGGACTTGGGAGA
The DNA here is from genome assembly GCA_038406235.1 of Peronia verruculata. Taxonomy (NCBI): domain Eukaryota; kingdom Metazoa; phylum Mollusca; class Gastropoda; order Systellommatophora; family Onchidiidae; genus Peronia; species Peronia verruculata. The sequence continues at coordinate 9,671 of JBCAUA010083530.1, read as the reverse complement.
CAGAATCTACGACACAGACAAGCTCATAGGCAGACATGAGGCCCGGGTAAGTTCGAACTCTTTAAACGTTTGTTATAAACGGTTGGGACAGGCTAAGGATACTCCAGGCACATTTGAGATCTCCCAGGACTGCGTTGTCGATGACTTCACCTGTTTCCAAATTCTGTTCAGCGGCACATTATTTCTAACCATATCTATACTATGGGCTCCAAAACATATCGGCATATGAAATTTGGCACACAACATAATTGCATAAGGATCTGTGTCTCCACTTACATACGCAAAAAAAAAAAAAGAAAAGCTAATTGTGCTTGATGTTTTCTTAAAAAAAAAAAAAAAACTATAATAACTGAATAGTAAAGTCTCCAGAGTGTTTGTTCCGAATTGTACGTTTGATAGAATGAGGGGTTGAAAACACTAAACCTGTTTTCTTTGAAGTAACATTTAGTTTAATCATCCATAATACCAACGTGGAGGTATGCACGCTTGCCATACACTTTTTTATTCGCAGGGCGGTATCGATTAGACATATTATATTGAACAGAAAAAAAGAAAATCTCCCAGGAAGGCTGTGGATTCTCTTCTTTTTTCGCGGAATATCCTTTAGCAGTTTTAATTCTTCTGTGATGCTGTGAGATTTAGATGTAATAAGCAAATTTTGAACTTATCTTTGGTGGAATTCTTTAATAATAAACGAAGAATCAATGGAAACCACTGAATATCTTTAAAATCATTTTTGAGGAATACGTAATTAGAATTTTGTCTAGCATACATTTGATTTTGTACATTGTTACTGTTACAGAGTGTGGTCTTTGCTGTGTGGGCATGAGAGGATCCGTTTTATTAAAATGGCTCGGATAGTCCCAGCAGTTCTGGACAAACCAACAGGGCAAATAAACTTTTTTTAGGGCTTCAAATTTTCAAGCTTTTTTTTTTTTTTTTCCAAGTGCCGAAACGTCATGTGACAAAGTTGCTGATGCGACAACAATAGGACCAGGGTCCGCGTAAAGGAACCGCCCTACATTCAGATATGTTAATAGTGATATGAAATATCAATATTATTACAATATTTACAGTGGGTCAGAACTGATGTGGAAATCATAATCTTTTTAGAGTTGCAAGCGGATAAAGGGTCCTTTATAGAGATAAAATATACACTCTGAATTTTTCCCTATCTATATGTGTTGCAACACTGATCATGCCTGATTCAACTCAAGGTGGGTGTAATCATATAAATGCGGCGCTCAAATATTAGATAAATATTCAGTCAAAAGAAGCTGATAATAATAATAGGCTATGCCCTTAGAAGTAGGTAAGAAAATATTCAGTCCCGTCTTATATCAAACCTTAAGCGAACTGAAAAAAAAAAAGGTGTTGTGTCTTTACACACTTCATGTATACGCCCTGTTTAATCCTAAAAGTGTCAAAGGAGCGTTCTGCCCAACACCTTTTTCCTTTCATTTTGTATCTGAAATTAAAGTAATGTCTTCAAATAAGCTTAAGTAGTTAACATCTTCTATTACTATTTGGTTATGACCAAACCTATTTTTTCTTGAACATGAATGAATATCACATGTCTAAGATTAAATGCTTTAATAAAAACCATATTTCACTTAAATCAAGAACACAAATTTTGGCTGGTACAAACACCCTCATGTTGAAATTTAATATAGATGTACAGAAGCAAGTAAGATATTGACAATGTGGTAAGATTGTGATAAGACTGAAAAACCAATCTATCTCTACTGAAGTCACCACCCTTTCAATTGCCTGGCAAAAACTACCGTATTGAACTTAATGCAATATGCCTCTGTTTATTGCAAATATCAGCTGTGTTCTTGTGTTTTGTGGTTCCTACATCATATTTCTTATCGAATACATCCATTTCGTTATCTCAAATAGTTCACTCTGAAAAAAATCATTATTACAACAAGTAAATCTTAAAGACAAATATAATTATGATATGAGCATATCAATGTGGTGCCCAAGATTATGTAGAAGCAACATTGATCGGCGAGTCTGGCCGTCCACATATAATACAAGATTCTTTATACAGGGCAACGATAAAAATGTAGAAATGATTCATTCGAACAATAAACAATAGCTGTTTTGAACAATTGATGAGGGCTTCAGCCACATTCAACTAGGAATGTTAAATTAGCTGCTTTGTCATAATCATAACTTGTACCAGTGAAAACAAACATTGGCTGATCTTTCTGAAGCAGTCACTTACCCAAGACCTATAATTACATCTGTAACTATATTTATGTATATTTCGATACTGAAGAAATCAGCGGTGAATTCATTGATAATGCAGTATATAAGGTATTCGGGAATCTAGTGGTGAAAAATTATATTAATAAGGATTATTAAAAAAAAAAAAAAGCCGTATATTGCTAGATAAAAGGAATATATACCAATATTACTATGCGAAGAAATGTGATGTGTCCTTATAGAATGAATTTTTCGGAATTTTTCATGGTGTACGTCTATGAAAAGAGTTCAAAATTGTGTTATTTCCCCCTCTTAACTTTGCTTGTTCAATCCTACTTGTGTCTGGCAAAGAGAATTAATAGGACCGTCCATTATGAAGGCAGAGCATGAAACTGTAATGAAGGATCTAGTGGTCAATTCACTGACAATGCAGCGTGCGTCTATTGGAAAACCAGAGGCTGGAAATGTACGAGGGGACCCAGTAAATCCACTGATAACTTAGTTATTCATCGACACTACACCATGTATTGAAGGATCCTCTGTAAGTGCGCTAAAAGTGGAGTCTCCATAATTTGTTCCGAAAGTTTCTTGTAATGTTCTAACGTCTTAATTTGCATTGTAGAAAAAAAAATCCTCTCATCGTTAAATCTCTGGAAGATACCACTGAACAGGCTAACCCAGTTTCCCTAATCAAAGCTTTGTTTATACAATTTGAAAAGTTGAAATCTGGACACTCTACTGAATGTGTTAAAGGCGAACATGATTAAGACATCTATCTCCCAGTCTGTATATTTGATAAATTTATTTCCATTTCTTTTATTTCACGAATGATTTTCGCCAAATTTGTGTTTAAATGAGCTGGATGTGTGGATAATTCATTTTAAAAAAATCTCTGCGTTTGTATCATAATGGGATTTCTTATCCACATTTTTCATTATCTGGCTGTTAATCCAGATCGTACATCTGGTTTTTATGCCCCCCAGATCTGGGTTAAATCTGGACTAAAATAAACATTTTGGAATCAGAGCAACCACACAAAATTTGCTTAACCAGATTTAGACGCCAGATCCGTGTAAAAGAGAAAAGCAGATCGTAATGTTGCAAATGGGTTTCCATCTCTTGCCAACCACATACTATTGAGAGATGGTAGAATGCTCAGAATGGACTGTTACCCCCCCCCTCCCCCCCCCCCCCACCTCATTTCCCTCTTCCACCTCCCTTTCCCTGTCTCCGATCACACGAAGAGATAGTTTGAAGTTATTTTTTTTAAAAACAAAAGTGACTCACGTTCATATATTCATGGTCAGATTCCTTACAGACAGGAGGTCAGAAAACAAGTTTGTTCAGACATTGGCCTTTCTTACTTTGTGTTCCAGCAGCTGAGGAGCGTAGAATTTAGTTTACTAAATATTTTCGATTTCCCACCTTGAAGCCTGGTCTATTAATGCACCGTATACTTACCAGCCGTTGTTCTGTGATGCTTAGAAACGAAAGTTAAATAAGCTGTGGCATTTTACCAAGTTAACGGAACAATGTGTTAAGATGCAGTCCACCATGATTTCGCAAATCAGAAGTGTGGTTCGATCCGTTGGGATCGACGAGGACCATATAGTCATTTTAGGGGTCGTCGGGTTGGGCTCTGTGAGTTCGCAGATAGCTGATCAGGCCAATCCGCGTCCGGAGGGTTCTGACCCAGTGTGGACAAGGGATGGTGGCGGCTGTCAGGGACTTGCTGGCACTACTTTCCCTAGCCTGTCTTCGTTGTTCTGCAGAAACGATTCTGTTGGCCTCACAAAATTTGGCACCTTTGCGGACAGCCGAACGCCTCATTTGATCTGTCTGTGACAGTCAACTCTCACGTGTAGCGGTTGATGTTGAAGGCTTCCAGAGAGGTTTTCAGGGTGTCTTTGGAGCTTTTCTTTTGGCCTCCATAGGATCGAGCACTTTCCATGTTGGACTTCGCCATATATACTGAAATCAAAAGTACAAAACAGAACATTACAGAAGTCTGCGGGAGTGGGTCACATGCATATCTGCTATCTAAGAATGGTAATTTGGATACGTTTAACTCTCTTATAACTATATCTAACAGTAATCGCGTCGTGTTTCAGATCCATCAGCACCGGGTACAACAGAACGGTTTGGACTACGTACAGAATTCTTATCTGAACAGTCATAGCAGTGAAAGCAGCAGCAGCATTGACGGCTCCATCTTCACCAGCGTTGACCTACAAGATCTCAAGACCATCTTTCCGGAGTCTTCGGTGCAGGAACTGGAGGACATTGCTCGCCATTGCGACAACCTGGCACATGTGGAAGGTCGCCTGGCGCAAGAGCAGGCCAAACTGAAGGAGGTTGAACCGGAAGTAGAAAAACTGGCAGTGAAACTGGGTGTGGCCTCTCAGGTAGATGGAGAGATCAACAGTGAATTAGAGCAAGCCAGGGTGAGCGATGAAAAACTTTTTTTAAAAAAGGACTTGTTTCCTTTTCAGGACTGTCATTAATATATCAAATTTATATCAATCTGAATCATTATCATCGTTATTATGATTAATATTATATTTGTATCTTAATGATAGTCATTGATTTAAGCTAAAAAGAAGAAAATACATTGGCGGTACAACTATTTTCTCGTAACAATTTTCTGCCACAAGCATTTTTAATACGGCATATTTTTTTTTTTTTTTTTTATATAATCTTCATTACTTCTTTAAAACGTCTGTTTTTTTTTCTGCTTCTGTAGTATTTCACCAATCATTTAACATCCTCTCTCTCTCTCTCTCTCTCTGTATATTTTAAGAGATTGAGTGCGATAGCTGTAGCAAGTTCTACAAATGCACTTGATATATAGAACGTGGTATTTAATCAAGCAAAAATGTTGAAAGTGAACTTTTTAAAAAAAAATCTGTCGGTGTAAGGACCAATGCATGTATCACTATTATAATTATGAGGCGCGATGAAATCAGGCGCTCGTCAAACCGAGGAGACCAGAGAAATCAACAGTAAATGCATTTTTAACACCTTTTGTTTTTCTTCATAGAACCCGTCATATCAGTCTAAAAATACATTTCAGTATTAAATCTACTGAAATAGGTTAGGTGAAAGCCAAAACATTGTAATTTAGTGGTATGGCCTAATAAGGATTAATAAGCATTTTCAAAAATTATCGGCTATTTTCTCACGAAATTCAGTTGCAACAACAGGTTATCCCCCATCGTCTTTAATTGCCAATATCTCGACTTCTGGTTCAAGTGGAACAAAAACGATTCTCACATACAGAAAGGAAAACTCCATATGCTCAAATTTTGACGAGCGCCTGATTTCATTGTGTTGCGCCCCGTTGTGTCCTAATAATTTTGTGACAGTCAGAGCTAGAGACAATCTGAGAATCTGAAGAAATAGACATTTTATCAATTTGGTCTACCCAGTAAAATTCCACTTGTGACAAAAGAATATGTAAATAACTAACTAACTAGAAAAATAAATAATGTCTTCATTTCAAATTTCAGGTGCAGATGGTCCGCGCAGTGACAGCTCACGTAACCAACGAGTACAACGAGAGGGAACTAGACAGAAAACTCAACACTTGCTTGGCGGATCTATCAGCTAAAGTGGGCCTTGTGGAAGCCCTGCAGAGAGAGGTAAGTAAGCTCAATGTGTAGTAAATGTGCTGGCTGGAGTAAAAGTATCTGATTAGAATGGAATAGATGGGTAAATAAGTTATGGATAAAATGACTGGATGGATGGATGGATAGATGGATGGATGGATGGATGGACAGATGGATGGATAAATGGATGGATGGATAGACAGCTGCATGGGCAGATGGATGGATGGATAGACAGCTGCATAGGCAGATGGATGGATGGATGGATGGATGGATGGATATTGGAGATGGGGAGAGAGGGGTGGGGTTAAAACACATAGATGAATGGTTTCGTTTAGGGATGGAAGGAATGGACATGCAGTGAAAGAAACATGTTTTTTTATTATTATTTTTTTTGCTTTTACTTTTTTTTTTTATTTTAGTGAAGCTTCCATAACAGTCATATTACTTATTGCCCTGTTTATTTCCATTCCAGCTGTCGGAATCGGAGCATAGACTAGACAATCAGAACTCAGGAGAAAGTGAGTTCCAAATGGAAATTAGTGATGCACAAGTCCATACTAGAGATGCCGGTGCTGGTCAATCACGACAGACAGAATTCAGTCAATCAGACCTTATCACACAAAGTCAGTCTACGTTCGACCAATACCGGAGTTCTGTCCACACCCACAATTCTGCTGCATCCAATCAGCAACTTTACCGTCCTTTTGAGAGAGGAGGTACAGCTGATGTTAGAGGCCCGCCCATAGTAAGCAACTCTATTAGAACCTCACCTTCTGACGGTCCAAAAACTCACTCAGCAGTCACTCAGGAACCACATCCAGCACCATCGTCCCACTATTCTCGTCAAATGTTCAGGGTCAGCACAAATTCTTTTGCCAGCACATCTAACACTATGTCACAGTTGCCTCAACAAGATTCGTTAGGTTCACAAAATGTAAGTAGTAACATAGACCATAGCAATCACCGGAACCGTCATATATATTCGAACAATAATGACAGCAACAAAGAAGAAAAAGACTTATCTCCAACTATCACAAATTCGCGTCAAGGACGGGTGACTAGTAGGAGACGTGAAGATCCCAGGCTATACAACAGATCAAGGTCAGCCGACAGAAGCGGTAGCGGACAGAGAGAAAAGTCACCCAAGCCACCAATGTTTGACTTGTTGTCAAGGTCAGGAATGACTAACGGCAAGACCAGACCTGGGTCTGGCAGGGATGGGCTCGGGATGACTATGGACGACGCAAATACCATCGTCAACCACTACAACCTTGAGCTGCATACCAAACCGAGCCATGCAGACAAGACTCTCGTGCATGAGATAAACAGATGCAAGCCCGATGTGCTCTTTACTCCAGACATTCCTGCAAATCAGAAACAAGATCGTCTTCAGGCATACCAACACGTGTCACCATCCACAAGTAACTCTGTGTATGCCTCACAGCACAGGTTACTCGACACCGAGGTTGGACGATATCGTTCATACGCAGACAATTCGCCTCTAGTGTCCGAAAATAGCAGCAGCTGTGGCGGAGAGAGTAATCATTCCAGATATGGACACCAAACTGGCCGGCCTGACGTCCAGCAAAGTATAGCAAATACCTTTGTCAACAAAGAGGACAGGCGGGAGACGATAGGCTTCCAGTTGGTCAATTTAAATAATTCCAGCAACCCGCGTGTCATAGCCAGAGACTGCTCAGTCCTAAGAGAGGAGGATGCGCCCCTGTTTGAACAAAGAGTTAATGGCCGAGCCAGATCCCAGGCTCACAATGAGGGCCCTGTTCACGAGATGAGCTCAAATACAAGAGCTGAAATATCGTCCAGCCTGGACAAACCGCAGGAAATGGGTAAAGGGTCGAGAGTAAATTCTAGGCCGGAATTTGAACATGAAACAGGACAGTCCAGTGTCCTCAGTTTGCGTCCGTCCCAAGTTTGTCATCAAACTAAAGAATCGCAGCAAATAAAACATACTGAGCCACTGCGTCCTGTTCAGCTCAGCAACTTAGAACCTTCGCCTCACAACAACAAACACGTCAAGGAATGGCCATCATCAAAGCAAACAACAAACATACACAATGGGATGCAAACAACCAGAGGACAAAATCCTCAGCCGCAAAATACAGCAATAAGAAACGATGTGCCTAACAAGGCGCAGATAACCTGGTCAAATACTCAGCACTGGAATTATCAGACAAAAGGTCAAATACCCACGAACGACGATTGTTCTCACGGGCAGCAGTTTAGAGCACAGATACAATCTCAAAGTTATGCTCTAGGCCAACAAGATCATGATACTAAAGGGCAGATGGGCAGGTCTCTACAGATGGATCGCAAGTGGTCTGGTAGTGATGATGTATTCACACCACCTGCCTCGGGCTCACAGCCTCGCTCGGTGTTGAGTTCTCGCTCAACATCTGACATGATTAATATGTCAAAGATTAATGGTGACACTAAACACGAATTCAGACATGTTCCGTCAAACGTGTCCCCTCTTTCAGGCATACCTATGTCCTCTTCCTATCACAGTAGTCAATTCAACACAACCACACCCGTCGACAGTTCAGCGATTATACTAACGAAACCCAAGCAGATAGATGACCCCAATAGAGGGGCTCTCTATAACATAGTCACCAGCAAGCTAAGCAGGACGTCAGCAGCCAGTGTTAACAGTCCAACTACCGACAACGGTCCCGATAGTGCCAAATCTACCACCAAACATTCCCCCAATGGCTTCATAAAATCTAACTTTCTTACCTTTGATACCAAACGTCAGAACCAAACTTCCCCCGAAGGTCCAGCCTCTAGTGCCCACAGAACATTTAGTGAGCAGCAGCAGAATGGAACAAATCATAATTTAGTCACTTCTGGTCAAACAAACTCAGCAAAACAAGGACCTGAGCGACCAAATGGCCGCCGACGAGCAATGAATCCTCATTTTTACGATGCGTCCTCTGGCAGCAAATATACAAACGGAATCCATGATCAACAAAATCATAAACTTTCGCAGCGGTCAAACAGCGTGGCCTTTCAAAATTCTGTGAACAACAGCAGTAGAACTGAAGGTGGTGGAATTCTCAGAAACAGATATCAAAATACTGTGACCTCGAGATCCCCCTCACAAATGTCAGACACAGTCAACATACAAAACATTATAGACAGCAGAGATGCGAGGATAGGACAGGCACAGACAAGTAACCATAGAAACAATAAGTCACGTGTCAACACGTTGTCCAACGGCTATGTAGAAAGAACCAAACTAGAGGATAGTAATGACTCTAATTCAGACACTGGTCTCAGCTCTATGCATTCGGACGAAACCACGAATATGGAGACTCTGGTGTGATAAGAACATCTTTTTTGCCTCCTGATTACAGTTGGTTTTCGAATGCATTTTGTACCTTTGAATGGCAAATAGATAGAGGGTAGACAGGTTATCTCAATGCCACATTCCTGTGATTGCACTCCACTATTTCGTATGTCTACATTTGGCTAATGGACTGGAAGATGGGCTGGGAGTCAGGTGAATGGAAAACCCACAACATAATGGGGATTGTTTGTTCCCAACCCAATTACATGCAAAACACCAGTATTTCCCTTTGTTAGACGCAAGGGCTGCTGAACTTTTTTTTTTTTAAAGCAGAGAACAAAACTCTTATGTGCCCCCATGTTTGACATACACACAATGAAAATTTGGAAAACTTCATGGAGAAAGAAATGTTTTGTACTTTTGGTCTTATTTTTCTGCAATTACTTTTTCAAAGAAAACGAAGACGTGTGGTTGGGGGGGGGGGGGGGGGGGGGGGGGGGGGGGGGGGGGGGGGGGGGGGGGGGGGGGGGGGGGGGGGGGGG
>JBCAUA010083497.1:0-10696 GCA_038406235.1 Peronia verruculata | reverse complement strand
CACCGAACCCTCAGATTATGAATCCTTTGGGGCGCCTTGGAAGCTCTGTCAACCACCCTCCTCCAGTCCTCACGTCTTCCAGCAGCTCTTAGGGTATCTCAGGATTCCACATCTTGCGACATATAATTTAACAGTTTATTTTGCCTTGTGAATGGCAATGTCTGCATAGAGATCAGACCCGTTCCAACAATATTTTCTTTTTCTATGTCCAGCAGAGTATAAGGATATTCAGCTCTCACAATAGTATTCAACAAGTTGTTCTCCTCACCCCCAATAGAAAAAAAAAATCACTGTATGTATCACCTTATTTGACTATCCAGAACTGTTGGAGTCATTATCCCTATAAGTATACACAAATGTATCAAATGTATCAAAGCCTGTACGGTTCAGGCTTATCGTAAAATAATAATAAAAAAAAAAAAGAATAAATCTGAGAGCAGATACGATACGGTCTGATCCCTAATTTATAATGACACATCTGATTAATATTCGTGGAGCAAAGTCCACATCTACCAACAAAATTGCTTCTCTTTTCTCCACGAATCCATGTGACTTATGTCACCACGTTATTGTACTTTTGTATGGTACATTGATACATTGCTTTTCTCGAAACATATTGAACTGCTACATCTCGCTTTATCCTATGAACGAAAAAAAAAAAAAGCTATAATTTGTCCCAGCATTCATTTCTAAACATCAACAATATCCGAAAATAGTGAAAGATAACGATGATATTTGCGATAATAGTCCACATTTCAATCAAAATGGGGTGAGTCATAATAAAAAGTTTGGTAAGGCAAGTTTTACGTTGCTTTTTTGGCGGGGGGGGGGGGAGAACTGGCGAACTGACTGGAATGTCCATTCGCAGAGGATTTTTTTTTTTTTTTTGTATGTTACCTGTGCATTAAAAGGCTATGTACAGCAGTCCCAGAGATGTACAAGCCACGACTTGCTGCAATCTCCTCCAGCCTTCAATGACCAGGTATGAGGCAACCAAAGTCCTCGGATACCCAACTTTGTCATTATCTTATCAGCTAAAAATCAGATACTACTGGCCACGCCAGACTGCATGTCGGTGTCTGCAGACCTGGTGCTAACTACTACTACTTTCCTGTGGCCAAAAAATTACGCATCTACAAACTCCAACCCTTTGTATCTACCATCTTATGCAAGCACGGCAGGGTTTCATTTTAGAATGAACTTTTTATGCGTGGATGTGTGTGTATGTGCAAAAGGATGATATGCAAGTGAATGTATGATTTATTGTATGATTAACATAATGCATAATTTTTATAACTTATGATTTTAAACCTAGCTTGTTTTAACATTGTACAAAAAAATTCTACTTTTGTGGAAACTGAAGTTATCTTATCTTATCTTTGCTACAAGCCCTTTTGTTCGTTTAAAGGATCTGCCATTCGTATATCGGTTTCAAACTGTACATGCAAGCAGTAACAAGAATTCTAACAGTGACAATCTTAATACTAAGTTTATTGTAACGCTGGTATATCAACTAATGACACCCTATCAACCCATCGAATAGTGGTGGTACGATGGTATATTGACAAAAAGTCGTTCTAATTACTTTGAATGCTCAAAGAACTAATTTATGATATACATGGTCCAAAGGAAAAGGGCAACAGCCAGGAGCGGAAAGGCGTAGTGAGAGAAAATAAACAAAAGATGCAAGAAATAAATCAAGAACGTTGTTGTAATGTTTGTTTTTGTTTTCATTCATAATCTGCAAGTCTGTAATTTTAAACAGATAAGAGGTAAGTTTTCTTTTTTAATGAGTCATTTCGTCGTTATTCCCCCCCCCCCCCTATCTTTCTCTCTCATGTCTACGCACGCATACAAGCACACACACACACACACACACACACACACACACACACACACATACATACACATACATACGTATATGCAACTAAGCACTGACTTTCTCTCCTCTCCCTATCTTCCATTTTCCTTCCTTCTTCTTCCATAGCATTTCTTCCTCCCCTATTCCCTCCCTCTCTTTTTTTTTCAGGCCTCTCCTGTCCCCTACTATCAAACCAGAGGGAACTGTCAATGCTATGTAGCGAGTCAAGCTTGCTGTCCGTCACCCAGTGGTCAACGCTGTGGCCTTGAAAAGGCTGATCTCTCTCCAACCACCAATTATCCCCCCCCCCCCCACCCCCCAACCAACGATTAGTCCCTGCTCCAGCAGTAAAAGTGAAAGACATCGAGACCTGTGGTCACTAATTTTGGCCATGGCCTAGAGAGGGGATTAAGGATACCGCGGACGAGAGAGAGAGATCCCATCACACTTGGGTTCTTTACGACCAGTAAACGTACAAGACGCTCTGTAAGCAGCACTTAAATCTCTTGATTTGCTGTAACTATCTCTAGAAATGTGAAAAAAAAAAAATCTCAAACAGTCAGAAATGATCACTGCAAAAATTGCTCCAGACACTAGGGTATCTGTTTTTCAGCCACTGACATCAGTCACTGAGTTCAAAACAGAAAAGACAGAACTGACAGGACGGCTCGGTAGCTGTACGTAGAACGAATATTTCAACAGCAGAAAGGCGCGAACATCAGACTGGCGCGGTCTTTTATTACCATCAGTAAATTGAACTATTTATACTTTTCGGGCAAGGAAAAAGAAAACCTTAAAATGTTGTAGTACATTTCTGACACAGCTCATACGATTACCCATAGAGCCCAATGCATGGTAAATTTAGAACCCAGAATTAAAAAAATGATAGTAAGGCTGAAAGAGTTTGTTTGTTTGTTTGTTTGTTTGTTCGTGTTGGGATTTAGGGGCACATCAGCAAACTAACGGCTGTATTGCGCCAAGCACGGTGAGCACGTTTACACAATGTTGATTTAAGTATAAAGAATTTTTTTTTTTTTTTTAATGCTGTACGGACGACGCGTTTACGAGTTATGAAAGGAATATCAAAACTGTATACAAATTTTGACAACGAAGATTGTACAGCTAAACTAACAAAAGATGGGTATAGCTAAATATGCGGCTTCCCGTGTGGATCGTCGCATGCTTAGATCTACTACGTTATGAGTTATGTTGGAAGTGTTACAGCAGAGACCTCTGTATACAGTCTGCCGTACAGACCAACCTGGCGTAAAAAGCCCAGGATGGCCTGTGGCTTTCTTCTGTCAAGTAGGTCCTTCAGAAACAGTGAAAGAAATAGTCTATTAATTTTTTCTTCGTTATTTTTTTCCCCCTCAATATCTAACCTTTCCTGTTTCCCTTCTCTTTCACCGCACCCCCCCCCCCCCCCCACTCCCGTTCCCCGCGGCTTGACTATAGACTTTCCATAACGAACCATATTTGGTTGGTGAAAACGATCTCCTAGGACTGTATTTGTACTGTAAATGTAATTATTCATCGATGTAGAGATTCAAATCAACAACTTGTCTTGAAGGACTGATTCTCTGCGTCCCTCCATAAGTCAGAAAGTGGAAAACTAATTCGCTCTGAAGCAAGTGCAGATTTAGCATCCATGCAAGTTAAAGTACCGAACTTAGTGAAAACATAACTGCATAGTAAAGACCATTCCCTATAGTTGCAGTTGTAGTTATAAGTGGCAACGTACGTCTTGATTCTCAGGCTCGCTGAATTACATTTTTTTTTTTTTTCACAAAAAGTTAACTATGAAAATGTCATCTCCCAGTACCTAGATTTTCACGTACACGTTACAGGAGATGCCCTGCTCACAACAGCTAAAGAAGCCGCAGGAATCTATTAAAATTACATATATCATGAAATAATTATCGCTACTAGCGGAGACAGCAGGTATGGCACATGGGTTGGAAAAAGAGGGTTTGAATGTGCAGTGATAGAAGTTTTGCATAATATCAGTGAAAATAAATCCTGAGACACATAATATACTTAAAGCTGGTAATTTGATAGGAGGGTAGGTAGCTTACGAGGTGGGTAGATAGGTAGGAAGACAGTAAGTAGTCTGCAGCAGGAAGGAAGGATAGCTAGGTAGGTAGGTAGGTAGGTAGGTAGGTAGGTAGGTAGGTAGGTAGGTAGGTAGGTAGGTAGGTAGGTAGGTAGGTAGGGTGCATACGGTTTGCATTGAGCATTTTTCGAGTCCAAAAGCCTTAAATGGGGTTTGTTACAGATTTATTATAAAGACTCCAAACTGTGATACACAATGCTGCTATTGTGTGCATTTCTGCACATTATGACAACTGTTAGCTGTGAATGTGACTAAGTCACTTAAATGCTCCTGTTATAATATGGACTGAAATTTAAAGATAAACATTTCACATGATTAATCTATTTTTAAAAAAAAAATTACAGTTATCTATCGCCATCAAAATCTATGGAAAGAAAATAATGATTGTCAAACAAAATCAATCTTCCTGTTATATCACGGACTGAAATTCAAAGATAGACCAGACATTTGAGATTATTAAACTTTTTTTTTTTGTGGTTGGTTTTTATTTACGTTTTTATCTGTCTCCGTCCATCTGTCTGTCAGTGTGTCTGTCTGTTTGACTGTCAGTCTGTCTGTCTGTCTGTATCTCTGTTTGTTTGCTGTGTGTCTGTCTCTCTGTCTGTCAGTGTACATGAAGTTAGAATTTTTCAGGTCGTTCAGTCGCCTTAAGCTGGGGGGTTGGGGAAGCCGTGTCTGTCTTTCTGTGTTAATGGTCTTTTACCGGAAGCTAACTTATGTAATCTTGAAGTCGATCTATTTAAATGAACTGAATCTAAGGATAGTCAAAATTTATCTGCTGAGTTGCCTTAACCCTAGAAGTGTCAACAGAAACTGTCGAAGTAGCAGAGTTTCTCCAATGACATCTATTTATAGTAAAGAAACAACAGTTGACAGGTCTGAAAGATGCTTGAAGATAAGTAGATTATTATTGTATGTATTCTGTTTGGAGAGCAAGTCAGATACAAAGTAAAACTAGATGAGCTTTTTCTTAGATCGGCCCTATGACACTACAAGAGTTAATATGCTTTTTGTCCGGTAGGCATGGAGCATTTCTTTTTTTTTCAGTCATTGTGTTAGAGGTGGCTAGAAACAGAAATCACCATATCAGGCACAAACTCTTTTTGTTGTCGTTATAATATTGGTGCAAACAGATTTGTCAGGTCTATCAGAGAGAGAGAAGGAAATAAATTTGTGAATTCATGAATTTGCATGCGGGGAAAAAGTCTGGAACAAGCTTGACTGTAACCAAAAGATAACGCAACTTGAGGAGACAGAAGGTAACCCCTGGGCACTGGCTAAAGTCCGAAGACAAATAGGCATATTTGAACAGTGTAGCACATACATCTACATAATATTCACCTCCATAACTTCCTGGTAATGTATTTATAAACTGCCCATAAGGACAATATTTTCTCAGTCACAAATAATGTCCTTTTAATTTCTTTAAAACAAAAAGCAATAAAAAATAAATAAATAAATAAATAAATAAATAAATAACTAGATAAATAGATAATAAATAAACAAATAAATAATAATTAGATAAATAACTAAATAAATAAATACATAAATAAATAAATAAATAAATAAATAAATAAATAAATAAATAAATTGCGACCCTTTCATCACATTCAACCGCCACTTTCTCTGTCTGAGTTAAGCAGCTTGTGACCTAATTCTGACTGGTCATGAAAAAGTTGATCTTAACGTATTAACTGAAATCTACTTGTCAGCGACAACATACATTTTCCCGGGTAGTACGTGGTCATGTAACGTTTTGTGGTTGGGTAATAGGTGACTGAACAGAAAACGGGTAATGAGATACAAAATTTTGGATTGACAATTCACTTGCGATATGGTGGTCAAAACTTGATCCATCAAATTAATGGCATTGTATAACTTGATTGGAGACATTGGATTACACCTTGAGGATTCTAGATCTAAATAGTTCATATTCAACTAAGCAAAAACCTGGAAATCCCGGACGGAGTGTTTGTGCCCCTTGCTTAAAATAGAACACTCACTGGGTATTTGTTGCCGCTCCACCGTGAGATGTATGTCAACAGTTGTCACCGATCCCGTGTTTTTTTATGTGTTTTTCTATGTCAGTGTGGACAGTTTGAAGCGTTTGTATACCCCTAACTACTAAGATTAAATGGGGGATTTCCAGCCGTTCGCTTGGTCGAAATAAATCTATTGAACGATTCCAGAGACGAAACACTCCACACGTCCAAATGGCTACAGGAGGATTACGATTAGGATTAAACTTAGGAAGAGGGTTAAGGTAAGGGTAAGAAATTGGATGAGATACAGAGTTTATTATTCTTTTTCCAAGGACTTTGAAACATGTCATTACATTACTAATATCACTTAGCACTAGAGCATTTGGATTATGTTGACCACCGGATAGCAATAGCTCCGTTCATATAATTTTTACTGCAATCTTTAAAGTTTTGCTGAGAGGAAATTTACAAATTTTGCCTGAGTTAGAAAGAAATAAGCCATTTTGACCATCAGCCGAATTACTTCCCTTTGCCCAGCACAAGAGATATAACATAAGCATTGGAAAGAAAGAAAATATCACTTTTTTTTGCTGGGTACGTGAAATATAAGCCAGAAAAAAAAAATCTGTAAAATTCACCACATATGAAAATGTTTATTTTTCTTATCGTGATAACTTTTTTCATAATTTCTTCCCCCATCAACTGTTTCAAATTACAACAGGAAAAGTGATGTCGTGGGCTAGCGGTTAGGTCGTCTACTCGGGATCTAAAGTTCCGGGTTCGAATCCTAACTGGTCCGGACATTTTGTCCCTAGGAAAGGCAATTTACACACATTTCCTGACTGCACCCAGGTTTGAATGGGTACCCGACTATAGACAGGGACTGATATTGTTAGATTGATAAGGATTTGAGCGCCTAACAGGCAGCCGTCTTGTATGCTTCCCAGGAAGTTGAGAACATTTATGAGTGTCTTCTTTGGGTCTGTCGGGGTAATAATAGATTGTAAAGCGCTTAGGGCCTGTAATTACGGAAATAGACGCTATATAAATACTCTCTATTATTATTATTATCGCCTCTCAGATAGTGCTAACTTATAAGTAGTCATCTAGACAGTCCGCACGGAATCTGAGAACATATCCCTTGTTTCCTTCCGACCCGACGCTCTATGTATCTGATTATATTATCTTGGAATAGATGAAATGTCGATGTAAATGGTGTGCCAAAGTTTTATTATTCTTATCTTATTTATATGTATGCATATGGTAATGGTTAGGCCATAAACGGTCAATCAAAGGGGTTGAATGTCTTTAGCAGTGCGAGCCGTGCTGTTTTTGTTATGTTAAAGAAGGCCCACGTCTATAGTTAAACTATACATTATAATAACCCTGCTCGCCAAGAACGATAAAATTATATGGTGTGTGTTACAATGCGTTGATTTTATTATTGTTATTATTATTTTTATTTTTATTTTTTAATTTCTTATTCATTATTATTATTATTATTATTATGTAATGCTGTCAAATCGATTTTTTAATGCTATTTTTATCTTCAGAAACAAACAAAAACTCAAAACAGCATTTAGGAGCAAAAATCGTATCTCACAACGAGCCTTCCGGCATAAAAGACATAAACGTTAGTTCGTTTGCTGGGTACGTTACCTTGACACTCAAGTTTTGTGATATATTTGGGACAGCCCGGTTAAAGTCCTTGGCTATATGATTTAGCTATAGTGAGAGTCCTTGGTTATATGGTTTAGCTATAGTCCTATCCATAAGGAGGATCAGCCTCACATTGATTCCACGGTGATGGAACGCCTTTCAACTGTTGTGAGATAATTGCAGTTTAGTTTAAAGCTATTTTGTTTATTATTACGTTTAACAAAGAAAGTGCAGTGTATAGATCGATGCAGTTTATCCAAAACTTGTATTGCGCAAAGTTTATCTTTGAGTAGGTGAGAAACAGTTAACACTGGGGGGGGGGGAGGGTTGTTTCAGTGACTGTGGAGTGTGGACATAGAACGTGGACCTGTCCTTCAGTCTGCGCTATGGAGTTCTGAAGTGAAGTGAAGCTTGTGCAGACTGACCCCGCCCTTTAAGCCCAGGGTTCATCTAACATGGCTTAACAAGCTGGGACGGTGAGAGCGAGATCCCTAAGCCGTAGGTTTAGAGTCGAAGTTTCCTTCTTCTAGGTGAGCTGCTGACCCAGGCTGACGAGCCTCTCCTGCCCGGGAGTTTATTTTCGGAGTTCTCCTCTCCTAGGTAGGCAGCCGACCAAGGCTAACGAGCCCTAACTGGCCGGATGCAGCCTGGTTATTACTGCGCGACGCAACCGCAGTCGCCCTCGCCATTTAGTTATTTCATCCAGGGGGTAACGCGAGGAGGTTGTGAGTACGACTTGGGTGTGCGCCACTATGTGGATGTTTTTACACAGTATAGTGCTCACCTATGCCAGCATCCAGTGACTATGTAGATGTCATTTACCCCCCCCCCCCCCACCTTATGACTGTGGCATATACTATCAAATGACATAAATCCACCCTTCATCATTGATGCCATGTTCATTTGTGATGTCCACATGTCAGAGAAATTTTGACAGAATAGATTAAGAATTCCTTTACCAGTCAGTTCCTTAATGTTAGTGGACTGATATCGGTGATGATTTTCAGAGCATTGTCAGGAAACTAACAATAAGGAGTTTGTCTTTAAGTGAGTGTTTTTATGAATGTGGAGCCTGTGGAGCCCAAACAAATGATCAGTGCTGGCACCAGGTCAGATGTGTGTAACCGATGCTATGGAAACTTCCTGAATTAAGCACTTTTCACTGGTGTGGGACATCGACATGTTCATGACGCCATACGTCAGTTTATAAAATAGAAAAAGACTGACCAACCGGCAGGTAACGAAACAATTTAATAATCAAATAACACATATAAAGAACTTCTTCTTCATGTTGGAAGTGAAAGCCAAATTTTGGAGTCAACTTCACTATTCTTCGGCAACAAAGCAAACATAAAAAAATGTAAATAGGGTAATGCTGTGTACTGAAGAAAATATCTATCAAATGACTTGCTTATTGTGGACGGGAGGGTTTTTAATGTTTTCTAAAAAGAAATGAAATACTATATTTTTAGAGATAGAATGTGACATCATGTGATATGTAATGGGCAAATGTGTAAGATTTTTCAGTTTCCAGTCTTCTCTGTTCTTTTTTTTTTTTTTTTTTGTTTTTGTTGTTGTTGTTGTCGTCATACATCATTTTATGATCAATTTCAAGTCAGCGACAAATTGTAATACTAGTATGAACATTATTGATTTAGAATTATGCCATTATTACTGACCTTTACACATACATACATACCACAACCTACCTTATATCTGAATAACTGAATAGAGGAAATATAAAAATTTAAAAAAAAAAAAAACGAATATGAAGGGGGAACAACGCCCTGAAGAACGAATGACTGGCACAAAATTAATGCAATTCTAACGTGCTGAAATTTTAAAGAACGAAATTTTTTGAAAGCCACTTCAGAGTTGGTATGTCCATAGGAGCGGGAATCCACAAGATTGTGGCCACCTCATCGTTGCTTTCGATTCTGGGCTCCATAAGCCTATTTGAATGGGTCCTCGCACTTGGATTTTTCAGACTGAACATAAAGACATTGTTATGATACCCGACAAGCTAAGGATTTGCTGAAATTCCTATGAAGGACGTTCTTGTGGGTAAAATGAATTACTTTGACAGCCATATGTGACAGGTTGGTAACTGGTAAGTGGATATGGATAAATGGAAATCTTGTTTCATCTGTTTGTTGGGGATAACTTATTTGTAAATACTCTCAAACAAAGGAGGTAAAATCTGTCATATTTGATTTTCAAGACGTTTTTACTGCGTGGGAAGACACAATACTGGATCGGAATGCAGGAAGATCTTACGTAATACGGGAAAAGGGGCAGCTTTTCAATCTTGATACTATATTAGACAGAAAGGGATGAAAATGAAGAAATGATTTACTGTGTCGAAATACTCATTTTGACAAAATTTGACCATGTTGTCACTTTCTCCCACAGACGACTGTTTGTCAAATTCTCCTCACCATGAAGGGGCTGCAAGTGATTCGCCGGAAGTTGGCACTTGCAGGTTGCCTGATTGTCCTCCTTGCCCTCCTGACCTATTCTTTCACCCACCTGTACAACCGCTACGATACCTGGTATCGACATGCTGCCGACAGCATCATGGCTATGGACTGGGACGGCTTCGGACCAGAGAGAGGTGAGCAGCTTGGATCTAGACTCAGACGTTCTTTCAATTTCTAGACTTTCAGGTTCATGTGATTTTGTAACAGATTGAGACCAATACACTCACATGGACATCACAATTCAGACAAGAGAACATCGTTTTCGTCATCTCTCCTTTTTTCTTTTTTTTAATCTTGTGTTCTTATTAATAATAGCTTCTTAATCCTAGGAGCAGATATCACCTGGACTTCAGTTGCATTTCCAGTTTATGGTCAGACAAAAAAAAATACAATAAACATTTTGAAATTTGGGAAAATGTTGTCCGAAAAGCGGTGATTCCATCTACTCTTGATACGTTTATCGTTGCTAAGGTTTCTTTAGCGTGGCAATGAACACAGAAAACTGCTAAATATTTTCGTCTCATCCGAGGTAGCTAGAAGTCGGATTTTTCTGGGGGGGGGGGGGGGGGGGGGGGGGGGGGGGGGGGGGGGGGGGGGGGGG
>JBCAUA010083486.1:0-10697 GCA_038406235.1 Peronia verruculata | reverse complement strand
TCTTCTATTCAGAAAACCAATAAAATGATTATGTCCAAAAAATGCGATCTGGACCCTTTCTGCATGGAGGCTCACATTTGCTGATTACCTACCACATATCTATGTAACTGAAAGCAATACAGGGCTCCGTGACATACTTATTTCTATGTAAAATTGCTGTAGGCAACAAACGTGTGAAGCAAATCTTCTGTGACAGTGACACCTTGGCCAACCCCTGGATAAAGTACTGGCTACTGAGACTCTATTTACAGCATCAATGAAAACTGTATGTGTAATAAATTTATAGTGAGACTGACACCTCATAAAGATTTATGTTATACAAAACATATTACCCAATATTCTATACATTTACAACACTAGCCCTATTGTGCCACCAGTACGCCAGCTCTAATTACTTCACTTTCAATTCCTCAGTTACCTACCTTGGTGAATTTCTTTGTCGATTCCACCTTTTTCTGACCCTGCTCATCCAAGACAACCTTTTCCCCTGTCACTGTCACCAAATTCAAATTGAAAACGAAATATCCATTGAAATTTAAAGCACAGAAATTGTCTACTGTTAATGTTGTTCAGACAAAAAATTCATGGACAAGGAACTACTAAGAAATTCTTATTATTTTTGTGAAAAATATAATTTTTTTTTAAAAGTTCACATCTAATTATATGTTCCAATTCAATGTTTGCATTTAGTCCTTCACTTAAATCAAGATAAAACAATTTGAATTAATATGACATAAGGTTGCAACCACTTCACACACACTATATAGACAGAGAGGTGATTATATCAAGCAATAGTTTTGAGTGAGTATAACTCTGCTCCTTGTGATTAGGTCACACATCAGCAAGTGAGCGGTCACTGGACACATGCCGGCAAATAGAGAAATTCACAATTCATCAGAAGAAGGAATGGAGCATCTTCTATGTCATTAACCTTTCACTAATGTTCTAAAAAAAAAACAGTCAAAATTGGTGCCAGATGAAAACAAAAGGCACAAAAATATATTTCTTTGGATAAATGCCACAACAATGCAAAACTTTCTATCAAACAAAGAAACATCTTGTTCTACGATGTAGAATATTAGAGAAAGAATATTTTAGAAGATATGAAGAGTAAACATGCAAACCTTACTAAACCATCAGAATAGAATAAAGTCTGAAAAAAATGAAGTTGTTTCGTTGTAGTTTTGAAAATTAGATTTTAGATTTCTTTTTGAGTGTATTTTAGTTCTTTTCTGAGACTGAAGGAATACACAAACCAGGGTCTCAGTCAACAGGTGCGCAGTAGACTGAAAAAAAAAGGGGAATTCTGCTGAAAGCAAAGTGCATTTCCACTCTACAGATTATGTGAATCTATGTTCTTAAACTACTAAAGACAAGCTCTCCACAGATAGTCACTGCTACAAAATGTAAATTTGTATTGAAAACTTACCTGGGTCAATGCCGTGCTTTATCAAAAGATCATCTTTATCCACCCTGAGATAAAGTAACAAATACACAGCTTTTTACTTATTGGGTAAACATAATAATACACCACACAAACAAATGTCCACTAAATAAGAGGATATATATATATGGCAATATTTTCAAACTGCAACATTTCAAAACAGACATTAGATATATCAACTCAAAAGTGACAAATGTACAGCTAGAGCAAGACTCAAACAGAGTATGAAATTGATGTCTCACCTTTTCCCTCCCCCCTTTCAAGACCATGTTTATCTTCACAAAAAAATGTATTATAAAAAAAGTCATTACTTATCCTATTTGCTTCAAAGCAACATAGAATGGAGGAAAAAAAATTTACTTTCCTCTTTGTAATGCACTGAAAAGATATAGGCTACATGTACATGTCTTGCACACAGAGCAAATGAGTTGGAAGTCGTTCTCGGCGTTCGCGAGTTATAGCCATTTTTAAATATTATTCCAACTCAGGTGCAAACTTTTTCTTTTCAGTTAGAAAAGGCTGAATATTTGTTTTGTGGAAAACAAATACATGTTAAACAGTTTGGTATCTTGGTCGGAAAACAGTTAAAACCGCTGTAACTTGAAATCTCCCTGACCGACTTCAGACTCATTTGCCCTGGGTGCGACACATATTTCTGAGAGGTCCATAATGGAAACAAATCACAAGATGAACTCACACATTCTGTTCCAGCTCAGCTGTCTTCTTATCTGACTCTTCTTGAGTCTCTGCCAACAGCAAAGGATACAACAAATGAACATTTTCACCATGTCATTGCACTGTATCAAATCCCAACGCTGCCCTGATTAGCTACAGGCATTAACTCTTAAATATATCAATAGCAATTACTGCTGGCACAATATTTCTTCACATTGAAGTCTCAAGGCAATGATAAAAGTATTTAAAGCTTAAGATTTGCTGACAATATGAAACAAAACAAGATAAAATCAGGCCATGGTCAATTTTTCAGCATATCGATTTCCCTTTCTGATACTGAAAAATGTTTGTTCTACCTCGAGTAAACATCACGATATTAGCAATTAAAGATAACTGGGCTGATCATTGTTGTCTGTCCATAATAACCCTCATTTAGATCATGTGACCAAAGCAGAATTCTCGGACTTTTAGTCAATGTTCAACTAATCTAACTCTGAAATTAATTTTTAGATGGACATAAAGGTTTTAACCTGCATTAAAAATTATATCATATCATGTGCTGACCCCTGGTTTGAGATTTCGTTGTCTTATATGTTGATGAATTTTAACTCAATGTATCATGAACATCTTTGAATAGATTGGTTGCTAGACAAACCTGTGTTAAAAACAGCAGGACAGACTTAATTTTATTGAAAGTATTTCTTTTCTCTTATGACAGATCTTCTATCCTCAGTCATCTTCTAATAGCTTGTGGAGAGAACTGAACATTACAAATGACAATGGTTGATCAGTCATATGGAACTCTGTCGACACAAAATGATCTATGACAGTTCAACTCTAAAATGAATGTTTTGACCTGATCATATTGTCATCCAGAAAATGTTCCTACATCAAAACACAGTTGTTCTTCATAACAACATGCATGCATGCAGTTTGCAGACAATCTGTGACAGTCATCTACAGTCATAATATTAACTCATTCCCTACAGTTGGCTGCACTATGCCACCGATAATCTTCCACACTATGGTGATCAGCTGTATACTGCGATCGACAGCAGTAGACTAATTAAACCATAAACAATTCCAACATATCCAACAGTATAAAATAAGTGTTTCCAGTTCAGAAGAGGAACTTGATGTGAGCTTCTATATTAAGATGACCACAAAGCGTTACAGGAGCTGAATACGAAGTTTGATCACATGTTGGTTGTGATTCGAGCCGCCATGGCTTAAATAATGTAAATCTGATCGCCCCTCCAGCATGATTTCCTGCAGAGAGGGCATCTCAAATGCTAGATTCAATGATTTTCTAGAAGACAGAAGACTTTCATGAACATGAGGGGAATAATGAGTTTCAAGAGGCATACAACCAAGCACAGTTGTGTGATAAGAGAGTGAGTAGTGAGCAGGATAGGTCTAGATCTAGTGACAGTGATGGTGAGTCAGCTGAGTCAGTTGACATACAACCAAGCACATCAACTGAAACAACAGACAGAAATAAAGCTACATGTAGTTGTAAACTTGTAGCCAAACCCAAACTTTCACTTCAATCCTTAAGCCTAGAAGCCAGGCTCAGCTCCATGAAGTGAATCTGAGGGAGAAACATTTTTTGTTTTGGTCAAGATTTCATGGATTATGGTTGCGTTGGGTATCAATAAAAATATCATTAAAAAAAAAAAAAAAAAATTGTAAGAAAAAAAAAAAAAAAAAACTGGTTGGAGCTATCAATGTAAAATTTTGTGTTTTATGTCAAAATGTCTCTATAAAGTAGCTAACTTTCATACTCTGCACTCAGTTGAGGGTGAGTTGGAAAATTTACATAATGAATTTTTTCTTTTTTTTTTTTTAACTCACACTTTCAGCCTATTTTTTTTCAATAACAACAACCTGCAGACAAATCATGTACTTGTTCACACTGCATGTATGTTCAATTTCCTTTCCATCGATGTATAAGACTTTTTGGTTTGCACTAATGCTCTGGTCTATAGCCCCCACTTTCTATCCTCACCATAATTTTACCTCTGAGCGGTTTTGGAGCTGGATCAGAATGTGGAAAAGGGTTCCGTAAGGAATGAGTTAAGGGAAAGGCCTTTAATTAATTTTGCTTAATTCTATTACCTCGCTCATTTACATGAGAAGTTTACAAAAATAGCTTCCATTGCTGGTTGTTCTCCATCTTGATTTTGATTCTACAACACATTGGGGATTTGTTTCAGACTGAGTACTAACAACTTGCTACTAGTACTAGTGCTACATATTCCTGCACACCATATTTGAAAATGACCAGTGGAAGAAGCCAGGTTGTGTGATAACTAACAGAACAGACCTCTGCACTTTATTTTTTTCTTCTTCCATGGGTACAATTTTTTTTGCAGAGAGAGCAAAGTGTGCATTAGAGATGGGAGCAATGGGGTGGTAACTGAAATTAATCAATCAATCAATAGAAATTGCCTGCTGCCAATTATGCAGGATGACATACACATGTATTGATATACCGAACAAAAAATACTACATAGTATACACTGAATACTAACACAAAGAAAAATATTCTATCTCAGCACAGCAGTTGGAGCTTTAGCATGCATGTCAACTCCGATTTCCATATGGTTCATGTTAAATCAAGCTCCACTGCACATATGAAAAATATGTTACAGCAAAGATATGACAATCATTTCCAACAGGGGATGACTAAGCTTTGTAAAATTTAAATATTTGTGCAGATTTTCAATAAAACAGAATTGAAACATACCTTTCATCAACTTTTCACGTTTCTCCAAAAGACCTGTCAATGAACTCAACTGCTTCTGTTATAGAAGAAATATTACCGTTTTTTACTTAGCAGATGTTGTATAGCATACCATGTATCATATCTCAACAGTAAAATATCTGTCATGAAACAAAGTGAAGCAAACTTTCATTCTTCTTTTTTTTTTTTTAAATTATTATCAAAAGAAGAACCAATTCAGAATAATGATACCCTCTATAAGATCGAGATACTTCTTTCTTTTCTGACACAGACGACAAATCATCAACTTAAGTGAATAAAATGTATGTAAACTGTAAAGCAAATTTTAGCAATCGGGAGGAAATAATGATCTCGGTTTAAATTTGCTGGGTTTTTTTTTTTTTAATCAACAGAGGTCCACCCCTCTCCGACAGAATCTGTCAATCATAATGTTCATCAAATGTTACTTCCAGTTTTAATTTTCACTCATTATAGGCAATGTTAAGAGAGGAAGAATAGCAGACAGAAAAAGAGATGGAAGGACAGGAAGAAGAGACATGAAGATGGATGACACTGTGAGGATCGCAGAGTTGAGAAAAATACACAGAGCTGGTTGCTAGTCCACCAGACTATGGGATAAGTGAAAACGAAGATGAAACATTTTACATAAGAATAAGACTGAGGAAGTTCAGAACCAAAACAACTAGAATGTGAAGGCATCATGGGCTCTGTATTACCTCTGCCTCTTTCAGTTGTTTCTCCATGTCCTCCTTACGGCGTCTGTGATCACTCTGAGATGATGTTTGCAACTTCTGGCTTTGACTTGTAATCTCCTCATCTGCCCACGTCTCAGCTGAGCTGGAGGGAGCCCAAAACGACGAAAACATTATCTTCAAAACTTTTCTCTCTCTTTTTTTTTTTTTTTCAGACTTCACAAAGCAGATAGATTAAATAAGATTATTATTTTCACAAAATCAGTCCCACTGAAAAGAAGCCCATTAATCAGCACACTATTTTTGATGCTTTGGTTTGTACACTTGCCACAAAACTATGCAGTTTATAATGTAGTGATACATCTATATTTTATCATTATAAACTGCTTTATGCTGCCAAAATTCATACCATTAGGTAAAAGAAATCCCGCTGCCTGGCACATGAATCGCGACGGATGAATGGAATTCTACAAAAATTCGTCTCTGTTCATCCTGCACTAAAAGTTGAAAAAAGCAATAAATAGGCATGTATTTACAGTGATACCAATAACTCCATATGCTCAAAATTTGATGAGAGCCTGATTTCAGCATGTCGCATCTCATATATGTATATATATATAGTGCCTAGAGCCATTTATTGGGATTGGGCGCTATATAAATGCTCTCCATTATTATATTATTATTATCATACTATAACCAGAATACAGCGTAATCACTGTTGCCCACAATTATCCGGTTTGAAAACATAATCCAGTGACAACAAATGACTCAAATCAAATACATGTATTGTTCATTCTTTCAATGGCTTTCCAATTCACAAATTTGTCAAAAATGTGCTAACACACACTCAGGAAAAAACAACTGAAAAACACTTAAAACGATCATAAAAAGAAGACCTACAAGAGTGGAAGATGTAGGTGGAGGGTGGCTGAGGGTCAAGGGATAAGGACAAAAAGGTGAGACACATGTATAGCGTAGAGACATGGGGGTTGGGGGAGGGGGAAGACAGATTTGGGTCATGGAAAGGGGAGAGAGTAAAAACAAGGAGAGAGCGATAGGCACAGAGAGTGAGGGAGAGAGAGAGAGAGAGAGCATAAAATGAAACAAAAAAACAAAAACAAAAAACAAAATACAGTACGAACTAAGAAAATTTGTGGTCAAATGCATTTTTGAATTTGAAAAATATGTGATTAAACTAAGAGAAGAAAAAAAAAACAATCACAGTTCAGGCTGTTCATATTGACAATATTGTCCCTTGTCAGTAGTATTCAGTAGTGTATTCATAAGAGGGGTCTGCAGCCCTTTTCAAGTGCTTGAGAAACACATTTAGTATTTCAGATTGTAGTTCAATTTTTTTAATGTCAGTCATACATTTCATTTTTAAAAAACAAAAGGTCTTCATCTTCTTCCACTGTTGTCTTTGTTTGAATGTTATGTAATGTTTCCAAAATTTACTTGTCAAGAAGTTGAGATTCATGTCTGTTTTTGCGGAATGCATATTTGCGTTTTGGAGCCAACTCTCTATCAAGAGTAGATGCGGATGAGGATGGCACAGGGGACATGTCCAGCGTTCGTTGATTTTGATGAAATGCTGGATCTGTGACTTCATCGACCTCATCACCACCATCGTCGGTGCCGTTCCACAGGGCCTGCTTGACTCTTGCAGGTCCCGGAAATAGGTGTGTCGGTCAAATATTTGACCAAGAAAGACACCGAGTTGTTGACACGAGCAGAACCTGATTTGGGTGAATGTATGTCCCTCAGTTTCCTTTGGAAGTAATCTCTAAGATTGGACCATTCCCTCTTCGCCTGGGTTTCTGCGGGAAACAAATATAAAGCAGGTTGATTTTTATTAAAACCTTGACGAATGACGCAAGTCAAATGGTCTCTGGGTGACACCTGATATAGCCAGAATTGTAAAAAAAAAAAAAAAATCTTAGCATTTATTTTATATGAAAATTCAAATGATTTATTCCCAATAAATTATGCAAAGGTAAATATATCTCTTTCAGATATTTCGCAACAGGAGAAAGTGTGCACTCCCTTGCATTCCACTATAGAACAAATGTGTCAACTGTGCACTCTATTGTAAGAAAAACAAGTCGAGCTTTTTGGACCATACTGCAACCATCGGTGATGCCTATGCCGACAGAGGATATGTGGCTGAAGATAGCTGAGGAATTTTTCACCAGATGGAATTTTCCACTGTGTCTCGGTGTCATGGATGGCAAACATATTGGGATAAAGAAACCTAACAATTCAGGATCTAAATATTACAATTATAAAGGATACTTCTCAATAGTTTTGCTTGCAGTGGTTGATGCAACAGGAAAATTTATCATTGTAGATGTTGGATCGTGCAGAGGAAACAGAAATGGTGGGATTTTTGAGAGATCCGATGGGAGACAGCTAAGTACAGAATCACTCGGGGTGTCACGTGATGGAATCTTACCACGGACAAATAAGGCCGCATCCTTTGTTTTCACAGCAGATGATGCGTTTCCTCCCCGACACAACATTATGAAACCCTTCTCTCACAGAGACCTTGCATAATCAAAGCAAATATTCAATTACAGGCTTTCAAGAACTAGCAGTGTGGTTGGAATGGCTGTTGGGAATTCGGCACAGATATGGAGAATACTGCTCCACCAAATAGAAGTACAGCCGGATGCGGCAACTGATATTGTGAAGGCACTGACAGTTCTTCACAATTATGTGAAATTACAAGAGCCAGGGAGAAGAAGCTTCATGAATGAAGACGCTTTGGAAGACAAAGTTACATCTCAAACTATGCAGCCATTTACTTCTCTTGAGCGGCCACGGTATAGGGCATCGCAAAGATCTCTTCAGACACGAGACACTTTCATGGAATATTTCCTTTCAGAAGAAGGCAAGCTGCCTTGGCAGGACAGGCAGATTTACAGCAAACCACAAGAGACAGCATGAAAATATATTATTTTTTCTACTTCCTTTTTATGATCAAATTAAAATAATGATGAAATGGTAAATGGAATGATGATGATGATAATGTTAAAATCATTGTATCATTTATAAAGCGCTTCTTAGGCGAAGTGTCAAAATCAAAACGCTTTACAAAAAAATTAACTGTATCAAACGTCATATTATGCAAATGTTAACAGAACATAGAAAATAATTCAATTCAAAATGCATTAGATCTATATATATAAAAAAAAAAATCATTTAAAAAATGCTAAATATGCATTCAAAAGCACTGAACGTGCGATTGCAGATGATCTGCTTAAATGGATTTTGAATTGATGATTATAATTATAATGATTAAGTTACTGTTGCAGAGATTTTGACACAAGAAAACGAATGGGGAGATGAAAGGAGAGGAGAAGGAGGGGAATAATTAAATAAATTAATACCATAGATCTAGATCTAGTTGCATCGCAGTGATGACGAAAGATGAAAACGGATGATGAGAAGGAGGATAATGCTAAGGAACCATTGATGAGGATGAGGTTGTTCATGTTGCAATGTTTCTTACAAAATGTTATTCTTGCGCACATTTTTTCAGTCTATTCAAGCTTTAATTAAAGATACACATTTATCTATTGTTGTGTTGAAAATAATAAATTGTGGTGTTAATCAAAAAAATTCAAAATCTTACCTTCAATGTTTGTCTCCTCGCTGATCTCCCTCCAAGCTTGCACAGCATACTGTCTGTTTGAATAATGTTTACTTGTTTTGTCATAAAGACCTGATCTTTCGGAGACTGCAGTAATCAATGCGTCGCACTCAGCGGTATCCATTATGTGAAAACTGCACACTTAAAAGGCCTACACAACTACCTTTGGAACCGTGTATAAGAAATGAAGAGAGAATTCTCTTGCCAAAGCGTTTCACTGCTGGGTTACATTGTCTCGTGCAAATCTTCGTCGTTCTACGCCCTCTTCAGGCTCTTGACTAGGACTTACCTTCGGAATGTTTTAGTTTTAATTTAACGCAGTAAACCTCTGTCGCTACTAGTCAA
This sequence comes from Peronia verruculata, assembly GCA_038406235.1. NCBI lineage: Eukaryota > Metazoa > Mollusca > Gastropoda > Systellommatophora > Onchidiidae > Peronia > Peronia verruculata. Next base: position 1,143 of record JBCAUA010083486.1, on the reverse strand, counting down.
TGCCTCCAACACTGCATTCAAGGTTAACAGGATACTGAGTTCAACGTGAGATGTGCAGTGCGACAAAAGACAAGACAATGGGGGTGGAGACAAGGCACAGTGGATCTGATTGTTATCTTTTTAAAAAGCACTATAACGGGCCATGTATGCACAAACTTTACTAATTTTGACACGTTGATTTCAAAAACACAAATATTTTTTTCGATTGATCAAAAGTTACATCACATTTTTTCAATTTGATCAAAAGTTACATCCCTTCCATAAGTACGTGCAAAGGCCTTTTAGATCTAGATCTAGATGTAGACCTATTTCATTCATTCCCCAATTTTCCTACACACTTCAAAGTGAATTCTGCATATTACACTCTTTGATCAAATTTAAATTTAAGAAAAAAATATTGTCTTTATTATTGATGGAAAGCAAATTCTGCTCGGGTGTCTCCTTAATTCTTGGGCGCTGATTTCAAATCTGTAATCAGGTTTGTCTACGACCCTTCCCTGATTCGGTATGGTCAGTTGAAAGTTTGCCCAGTCCAGTCGTCCAGACCGGCATGTCATCGACGTGCCCCAAGATGACGCATTTTGCTGAATCATGGGCCGACAGTCGGTGAAATTTTATTGCAGTGGTAAGGGTGAAAGGTTGTTGGAACGACTTAGACCAACATTCTGGCGAAAGGAAACTACATTTGAATGTAGAGAATGTGATGCTGGTCTTTGTGTTGACCCATGTTTCCAGCTGTGGCATACACAGAGAGATTACAAAAAGAGTATGGTGCAGACTGAATGCCAAGCCGATGGGACTGGCGGAGAGACAATCTCGTGATGATATTCAGTGAAATCAAAACCCAGTCCTTCTGAGGAGGATCCCAAACTGTAAATTCAAATCCAGTCCTTTAGAGGGATATCCTTCTGATGAAGTCAAAAGTATTGGGCCTCATCGTGGCGCAGAGGTGTAACATATTCAAGAATAAGTTTATTCGACAAGATGAGTAACACAGTACTATGCAATTTTAGTTATAAAGAACCAACATGTATATGCCCTCTCCTTTAAACTGAGAACACATGCAAATAACAGGTTTCCATCCCTTTAGCATATTTGTACTCACTGAATACCATCTAAATAAACTGCTTCTCCACAACCAAA